>CM056383.1:59043503-59077318 GCA_029718625.1 Synaphobranchus kaupii | reverse complement strand
AAGGAGAAGGAGGAGGAGGAGAATGAGAATAAGAAGAAAGAGGAAGGAAACGATGGGAAAAAACCAACAGAGGTCAAACGCAAAATAAAGTGAGTGGCACTGAGAGCAGGGCAGCTAATCTTTCACATCTTTATCATAAATGTTTTCATAGGAGTTCATAACAAGCTTATTCTCCTAATATGAACACATTCAACAATATTATTAATCCATTGAAGTGTGCTGTGATGGATATTGCATAGTTTATTAACAGGTTTTGGCAGGCTTAATAAAGGTTCTGTTTCTACTACAATTGTGCATTTGGGGATTCAGAATGAAAAATATGGCATTTCAAAATAGATCTCCCAATTAATCTCTCTCTCTCTCTCTCTCTCTCTCTCTCACTCTCTCTCTCTCTCTCTCTCTCTATCTCTCTCTCCTGTTCTCTAGCTGGACGGATTGGGTTATTGACCCCTCCAGTGAATTTTATTTCACATGGCTACAGGTCATGGTCTTTCCTGTTCTCTACAACTGGGTGATCATCATATGCCGGTGAGACGATTCTCAAGTAGCCATTACAGGGTCATGTAACACTTAGGCGCTGTCTGCAGGAATGTTCTGGAACACGGGCGGTAAAATTGTCAGAGGGTTCTGCTAACACAGTCCGCTGCAGAAACATGGGTCAAGACCTGCTCCAAAGCAGGATTAATTATCTGGTTGTCAAACACGGTTTTGAACCATGCGTGATGTCAAAGATTCCGTCATGGTTTGAAATTGCTTGCCATGGTTATAAATATGCTAAAGTGGCAAGGAATCATCTAATTGTTTGCCTTGACCTTGCTGCTCAGGACTTGCTTCGATGCTATCGAGGAGAATTACCTGGCAGTGTGGCTCACCATTGATTACATATCAGACCTTTTCTATGTGGCAGATACTGTGATCAGATCTCGTACAGGTAAGAACAATTGTGGTGTTTTTCATGTCATTTTCGCTTCAGAATTTAGTTACCTTTCTTCTAGTCCTTTCTACACGACAATATAAAACCGTTGTTCTGTATGGGTGATAGGGAATGTGGTAATTTGGGAAACATGCAAGGGTTTCGATACCGTACACTCCAAAATGGCTTTTTTAAATTAAATAAATTCATGCAAGAGCTATATTTTAAGTTTGAATCATGTGGAAAATAGTCCACTTTAATCATCATTAAATGTAATCAGCCAAAATAACACTTCTCAAATTGTACAAATAATAAAATTATGTCCATAAGAATGTGTCACAAGGCATTCCTTTTGTGAACCCTACTGTTGCAAGGATAACATGACTGAGTTTTCTTCTACGGTGGATTGACCTCTACAATTCAAAGCACAAATTTTCAGTTGGGTTGAAATATGTAGACTGAGTTGGCCATTACAAATCAGTCATTTTGTGGCCAGTTAACAATTTCTTGGTTTATTTTGAGATATGATTTGGATCACTGTTTGGCTGAAAGATCCAATTACAGCCAATTTTGAGCTTCCTGGCAGAGGGAACCACCCCACAGCATCCAAGATCCACCACCATATTTCACCTTAGGTATGAAGTCACTACCACTTGTACAAAAAAAGCTGTATTTTAGTCTCATCTAACCATAATACCAATCAATCAATGTGTCCAATAAAAGTTAAAATGCCATTTAGTCAGCTCCAGATTTTTCAGCAGAGGATTTTTAATAAAATAAGACAAATTATATTACATCAATCATTAAACAAAATGTAATTTGTAATGCCACTTTTTAAATATTATATCCATAATGGAATTGTTACAAAATGCTATTTTGAATTTAAGTCTGATCAAAATATACAGGGATTCTTCCTTGTAATGTTCTCTGAAGGAATCAAGGAAAGGAAGCAAGGTAAGGGTACAAGGAAACATTTTAAAGAATTCCAACACAGACATGGATTTTACATGAGTGTTACCTCATTTTTATACCACAATGAAACAGGAAGCCATAGACACCATAATACAGTTCTCCAAGACTGAGATTAATTAAAAAAGTATTATGCTAATTCTGATTGGTTTTTGCTGGACATTATTTAAAAAGACATAATTATGCATTTGAATAATTGTTAGGCATATCATTCTTGAAAAAATTCATGTTAAAATATTTTTTCTCTAGGCAATTGTACAAGTATAATTTCCCCCATGTTTTTCAAGCTTACAATATATCTCATTCCCTTTATTATTTACGTCACAGAGCCTTATTTTCTCATGTTTATCAAGGGTGTGAATATTTCTGGAGGGCATTGTAGAATTTTATTTGCCATACGCTATGAAAATCCAGGTGTGGTTAGGTTACAGAATCAGCCTCGCTCCAATCAAACCCAAGTCTTCTGCAATGTCAGCAGGTTTTTGTGGTTTCCTTTAAATCAGTAGCCAGTTTAGGCCTTGGATAAAAGGTTTATGGATTCTTTAGCCGATCAATACCATAAATTAAGCACTTAAGTGCTGAAAACACAACAAAAACCGGCAGCCATTGCGGCTCTCCAGGACTGGAGACTGACTCGGCTGCCTTACAGGGTACCTGGACCAGGGCATCTTGGTGCATGACCTCAACCTCCTGAAGAAGCATTATATGAGATCCACGCGCTTCCGCTGGGACCTGGCCTCCCTCCTGCCGACGGACCTGCTGTACCTGCAGCTGGGCATCCACTTCCCCCTGGTGCGAGTCAACCGCTTCCTGCGCACGACGCGGCTCTCCGAGGCCTTCGACCGCATGGAGACGCGCACGTCCTACCCCAACACCTTCCGCATCTCCAAACTCATGCTCTACATCTTTGTGCTGATCCACTGGAACGCCTGCCTGTACTTCTCCCTCTCCAAGTATATCGGCTTCGGGGCGGACCGCTGGGTGTACCCCAACATCTCCAACCCGGTCTTCGCCTCTGTGCGGCGCCAGTACTTCTACTGCTTCTGGTTCTCGGCGCAGATCTTCACCACCGTGGGGGACACGCCGCTGCCGAACCGCGAGGAGGAGTACCTCTTCATGATCGCCGACCTGCTCATCGCCGTGCTGGCGTTCGCCTCCATCGTGGGCAACGTGGGCAACGTGATCACCAACCTGCGCGACCGCGACAAGTTCTTCTTTCCCAACCACGAGCTGGTCAAGGGCTACCTCCGCAGCCACCGCATCAACAAGGAGCTGCACGGCCGCGTCAACAGCTGGTACCAGCATCTGCACATCAACAAGAAGATCACCCGCGAGAACGAGATCCTGCTGGAGCTGCCGGGCACGCTGCGCACCGAGATCGCCGTCAGCGTGCACCTGCCCACCCTCTCCAAGGTGACCATTTTCCAGAATTGCGAGACCAGTCTGCTGGAGGAGCTGGTTCTGAAGCTCACGCCACAGGTGAGCGGTGGGGTTGCGGGCGGAGCTTTTTGGCAGGACCAGTGGGCAGCACCTGTGGGGGGAAGGGCCACTGGGTTGGACCAGCGGGCCAGACTCAGCAGCTGTAGTCATCATTTTTAAGATGTGTGCTCCCGTTGCCTTCATTGTAATAAAAAGTGCATTATGTGTACAGGAAGTAGCATTACTGCCACAGTTATGGGCTCTCTGTACTGTAGGTGTACAGTCCTTAGTAGTATGCTGTCAGGATGTAACAAGTCTCTGTACTGCAGGTGTACAGTCCTTAGTAGTATGCACACAGGATGTAACAAGTCTCTGTACTGCAGGTATACAGTCCTTAGTAGTATGCACACAGGAAGTAACAAGTCTCTGTACTGGAGGTATACAGTCCTTAGTAGTATGCACACAGGATGTAACAAGTCTCTGTACTGCAGGTATGCAGTCCTTAGTAGTATGCTCTCAGGATGTAACAAGTCTCTGTACTGCAGGTATACAGTCCTTAGTAGTATGCTCTCAGGATGTAACAAGTCTCTGTACTGCAGGTGTACAGTCCATAGTAGTATGCACTGTAGCTAACTGGTGTATGTGCAGGAGTAACAGCTGCCTGTATGCAGGTGTACAGTCCAGGGGAGTACGTGTGCAGGAAGGGAGACGTGGGGCATGAGATGTACATCATCAGAGAAGGGAAGCTGGCTGTGGTGGCTGAGGATGGAGTCACTCAGTTTGCTGTCCTAGGGGAGGGAACCTTCTTCGGTGAGATCAGCATTCTCAACATCAAAGGTAAAAAGAAAATCCCAATTGTTTTAAAAAAAGTTTTTTGTTTGATAGTTTTTCAGAGAACATTGTTCAAAAACAATAGCAAAGTTTTAAAGGATAACCCTTTTTGCAAAAGAGGACCTTGGTTCTTAGTTGGGAAATAAATAAATATCAGCAATTTAAACTGTAATAATGAATCCTTTTGAGTGTGTGATTGACATTATTGGTGCTTTGTTGACTCAGTAAAAATATTTCTTTGCATTTAATTAGTCACAGTGGTGAAAGTTGCTTCTTTTGCCTGGATTCAATGAATCATTATTGTATTAAATGGGACCTTTTCGCTCTTCTTTTCGAATGAAACACAGGGAACAAATCAGGCAACCGGCGCACGGCAAAACATCCGCAGCATCGGGCATGCGGACCTTTTCAGCCTATCGAAGGAGGACCTGATGAATGTGCTGTCAGAGTTCCCGGCGGCCAAGAGGCTTCTGGAGGAGAAGGGCCGGCAGATCCTCACCAAGATGGGCAAGCTGGACGAGACCGACACGGCCGACGGGCCCGAGGAAGAGGGGAAGATGATGAGGAAGGTGGACCAAATCGAGGACAACCTTAACGCCATGCACACGAAGCTGGCCCGGCTGATGGCCGAGCTGGAGTCCAGCGACCGTAAGATAAAGAGGCGGGTGGAGCTGCTGGAGAAGGAGGCGGAGCTGTTGAAGTCCCAGGAGGACTGGGGGGAAGGAGGGAAAGCGGACGCTGGAGGCACAGCGAGGCGGGGAGGGGCAGAGGAGAGGAGGGCCGGCGGCAAGGGGGAGGGGACAAGCGAGCAGAGCGGAAACAGAGGAGAGGGAGCGGGCCGAAGCGGGAGGCGAAAGAGAGGTTGCAAGGAGCAGGAAAGGATGAGAAGGGAGACGGAGGCTAGATGGAGGTTCGAGTCAGCAGGGAGGGGCTTCTCAGAAGGGGGAGGGCAGGGAGCCAGGAGGGGACGAGGGAAGCAAAGGAGAGGCGGGAGGGAATGTGGCGGAGGACAAGGAGCAGAAAGGAGGGGAAGAAAGAAAGAGGGGATACGACGAGAAAGGAAGAGGAGACCAGCGAGAAAGAGGACGACTTAAAAAAGGACAAGGGAAAGCAGTAATGAGAGAGAGTAGAGAAGATAAGATAAGGAAAATGTACACAAATTTCCATAGGTGTGACAGTGCACAATAAGAATGGGAGGTGAAATGAGCGAGAAAAGGAGATGATGGAGAGATGAAGGAATGGAAAGACGGGCATATTTAGAGAAATTGGAGGAAAGAAAGAAACCAAAATATAAAGGAGAGGGGAAACAGAAGGGACAACCAGAAATGAGAAGAAAAAGACGAACGGTGCATTTAATAGTTTTGTGTCCTGTAGATAAGTGGTGACTTTACCTATGAAACATATAAATAAAGTACAACAATAAGAAAACTGCTTAATTTTCAGGCCAAGTGCGTAATGCTGATTACATTTAGAGCATGTAATACTTTACAGAATTTGGTGTTATTCACTATTATAAAAAAGCAATAAATCGAGACAGGGTGAGCTTCACTGTCAATTCCCATAGTCTACCCACTAGGTGGAAGCAGATACTAACATGAGCTTAGAAATAATTTCACAGACTAAAATGTGCTTTGCTCGTCAGATATTTATGATGAGTCCATTAATGATGATGTCATTAATATGAGTTATGCAGCCTGGATGTAATCAAGCCAGTGTAATGAAGGCCATAACAGATGCTGGTTATGTACACAGGACACCATTTAGATGATCTGGAGACTTGACTGAAGTTAATACATTTGGAAAAACAAAAGATATTCCAGCTGAACTTTGTGGTTTGCATCAGCTTAATGACTGTTCCAGTCTAGCAGGTTGATTGCTTCTGAGATTGCGGTGGCTACGTTTTCAAACTGACTAGAATATTCTCTGCAATGTTTGTAAATCATGTTGGTTATGGGCGGAAGTAAAACAGCAAACATAGTTTTATATTTGTATGCCTCTTTCTGTAAAAGGTGTAAAAACAAGCAGGGGATAGGGAGCCAGGGGGTGAGGATGTTTGGACCAGGTTCAACTCCAACATCACGGGTTGGTGCACGTTGCACAGTGCTTCACCGGGATGTTATTTTCCATGACACGTCAGATTAAAACACAAAGCATAATAACCCTGTTGGATTAATAATGCAAACAACATGCTCAGTTCGATAATTCAGATGTCTAGTTGTAGCCTAGCAGATAATAAGGTTTAATTACAATGAACATGCTGAGCTAGACTTGCTATGGTGGGTGACCTAGGTATTGAGGCTGTAGGTGAGAAATCAACCATCGGTTTTATCCCAGTTTAGTTCAAACGGAAAATAAACCAACAAATAAAACACTCATTCCACAAACCCTAGAGGTCTGTTACAGCCTGGTTTCTGACCATGTGAATATGCATGCATTCTTTATTTTTGCAGTCATGCAGACAAAAGCGTTATATATTTGCAGTACAATTATGAATGCTAGACTACCTAATACAGAATTTCACTTTAAAGAATGTAAAAAGGAAAAAAGGTGCTTTCGGGTTTAGGGGTTAATTCCTGTTGGGCTACCCCTACATTTAGCATTTCTTATAGCATGCATTTTGTTCTGATCACCTGGATTTGCTAAATAGCACAGTTCTTCAGCCAGGAAGTCAAACTGATTAGTGAAATCAGCTGGCTGAGTTCATGGGTGGAAGAAACACACAGCAGGACTTTTACTTTCTGACCCCTGGACTTTCCGCCTCTGACAGCACCGGCAGGGGCTTGATGGTTACCAGCTGTATTCAGTGGCACAGGTCTAGGTACAGTGCAGTCCGTAAGTATTTGGACAGTGACACAATCTTTGTTGTTTTGGCTCGGTACTCCAGCACATTGAATTTGTAATGAAACAATGAATATGAGGTTAAAGAGAGAGACTGACAGCTTTAATTTGAGGGTGTTTACATCCATATCAGGTGAAATAAGGCAATAGCAACTGTAGCCCTTTTTTATACATAGTCCCCCCCATTTTAGGTACCCAAAGGTAATTAGACATATTAACACAAACTTAAATAAAGTCATATTTAATACTTAGTTGCATATCCTTTGCATACTATGACTTCCTGATGTCTGTGACCCAACAACATCAAAAGACTCTTGATATCTTATTTTCAGGTACTCTTACAAATGATAGTCCTGGGGGCCCCTGTGTATGCTGGTTTTTGTTCCAACCACAATTGCAATCGCAAAATTTTAACAAGCTGTTAATTTTTCTTAATTAGGTGTATCTCATGTTTAGAGGGATTATTTACCCTCTTAAAACAAATTATATCCGAAATAGCTATGCATGCGACGAAGAATATCCCATGTTCACGTTGTGCTTACAGTGCTATATTGCAAACAATAGTAAAAGGTAACAATTTTTTTAACTGATCAATTTTTTTGGTTAACAATTTTTTAATTTAAAGGTGAATCAGTAGGCTCCTAATTCAGGAGTTGAACACTTGTGTTTTAAGTTTCTTAATTTTTTCTATAAGTTTCATATCATATCATTTTTTCTATCATAAATTTATTAACACAATGCAGGTTTGGCTCATGATCATTTGACTTGTCTTTTGAATTGTTCATTATTTACCAAATAGCTCGTTCTAGTTGCCATGTGTCCACAATTTCACCAATTAGGAGCCTATTGATTCCAAGGGTCTGAGGTATCAATCGAGCCTCGAACCGTCACTATGCTGCCAGATATGTGGTAGATGTGGATGGATCACTTTAAGAGTTTCTTCTCCTGACTTATTTTTCCATAGAGTTCAATAGGAAAATGAATCAGGAGAAAAAACCCTTAAAGCAGTGGTCTCCAACCCTGTTCCTGGAGATCTACTGTCCTGTAGGTTTTCAATCCAACCCTAACAAAGTACACCTCATTCAACAGCTTGTTGAGCTGGTAATTAGTAGATTCAGTTGTGCCAAATTAGGGTTGAAATGAAAACCTACAGGGCTGTTGATCTCCAGGAACAGGGTTGGGGACCACTGCCTTAAAGTGATCCATCCAGATCTACTGCATACCAGCAGTGATGGTGCAAGGCTCGTTTGATACCTCAAACTCATTATGACTTGCAGCCAATTAGCCAACCATGTGTTCCATACTTTTCCAGCATAATTTACAGCTTAATCTAGTACCACCCCCACCCCCCCAATTCCCATAGAGATCCATTCAAATGCAGAGTGGTTATAGTATCGCTTGTAAGTACCCGGAAATAAGATATCAAGAGTCTTTTGATGTTGTTGGGTCACAGACTTCAGCAAGTCATGGCATGCAAAGGAT
This sequence comes from Synaphobranchus kaupii, assembly GCA_029718625.1. NCBI lineage: Eukaryota > Metazoa > Chordata > Actinopteri > Anguilliformes > Synaphobranchidae > Synaphobranchus > Synaphobranchus kaupii. The sequence continues at coordinate 59,068,866 of CM056383.1, read as the reverse complement.
ATGCAGCCAAATATTAAATATGATGATTTTATTTAAGTTTATGGTAATTTGTCCAATGACATTTGGTTCCCTAAATTGGGGGACTATGTATAAAAAGGGCTACAATTGCTACATGCTACACTGCCTGGCCAAAAAAAAAGTTGCACTCTAATATTTCGTTGGACCGCCTATAGCTTTGATTACGGCGCACATTCGTCGTGGCATTGTTCGAATAACCTTATGCAACGTCACAACATTTATTTCTGTCCAGAGTTGCATTAATGTTTGGCCGAGATCTTGTATTGAAGACAGGAGAGTCGAACCACTCCGTAAAGTCTTCTCCAGCACATCCCAAAGACTTTCAATGGGGTTAAGGTCAGGACTCTGGTGGCCAATTCATTGCGTGAAAATGATTCCTCATGCTCCCTGAACCACTCTTTCACAATTTGAGCCCGATGAATCTTGGCATTGTCGTCCTGGAATATGCCCATTAATGGGATAACCTGGTCATTCAGTACATTCAGGTACTCAGCTGACTTGCTGAGCCTAGACCTGACCAATTGAAGCAACCCCAGATCATAACACTGCCTCCAGGGGCTTGTACAGTGGGCACTATGTATGACGGGTGCAACGGCAACTTTTTTTTTGGCCAGGCAGTGTATATATCATATATAATTTTTATTACCTGTGATTCAATGGGATTTTGAATGGGAATGTAAGGATCAAGCTACTGATGACTTTGGGAGGTACTGTATATTATTTTTTTAGCAGAACAGAATCTTTTCTCTTCATCAAGAATGGAAAGGGTCTAAATTATAGATAGTGATAACTGTTTATCACCTTGAGGGGGCAGTGGAGAGGCTTTTTTGCAGGATTAATTTTAATCCAAAAATGAAGATTACTGGCCGCATTTCTTTGGACTACCGATATAACCAGAGTATCGTTTCAGTTTACAGCTATGTTCTTATCTATGAGATCAACCCTCAAGGATCCAGGGCTTACTGTTTATTGCAAACCACTTATTACCCCAGTCATTTTTGTTTTGCAAATAGTTCTGTTCCCTGGGAAATAAAAGAGCAATAAAGTTAGTGATTGCTCAGTGGAGGCAAACTTTTTAATGGATGCCTTCCAACCATGGTTAGGCATGCAAAAGGCTTAGGCTTTTCACATCATAATGAACATTTCATCATAATGTTACATAAAGTATTTCTTTCTTGTCATTAGTGTCTGTGTAATTGCTCCAATGACCACTGTGTTGAAACAAAAAAAGAAAAACACAGAAAGGGCAACACACTTATCTGTGTTAAATATCGATGTGGAAGCATGGCCTGAGCGATATTGCGAAACCCACCCAACCCTGAGTGTGCTTCGATGGTAGATAAAGCACATCCAGGCCGGAGGAATATCTAACCCTGTGCTGGCATCAACGCTAAGCGCCACAAGGAACGTGCGGCAGAACTGAATGGTTCAATTCAACATAAGTCTGACCATGCCGCCCAACGGCCAACAGAATCTGCTTCGCTGTGGTGTCCTGGAATAGACTTTTGTTTGTTCTGTTCCCATGGAAACATCAGCCACCCTGGTTCTTCTCATTCTAAGAGGCACTAGAAATAAGAACTGTTATTTCACTGGCCCTGGTGCACTTCCTGTTGGCCCTCAGAGATAATTACGAGTAAGAACCTTTTTTACAAAGTGAATTCATCAACCGAATGACAGACTGGCTTGGCAGTATTCTCTGAGTGCAGATTCAGATTCAGTCTGGATACCTTTATTCTGACCATGGTAAATAATACTTTTTTAAAACACACACACACACACACACACACACACACACACACACACACACACACACACAATGGTATGCTTTAATGGTGCACACACTGTAAAATACATTTATGCATACCTTGAGAAATCCATAAACTTAAATTTAAGTTTTAAATTGAAATCCATAAAGTTCAAATGAGATAACGTACAGTACGCTGAGAGTCCAATCCGCTGACAACCAAGCTTTTTTTAACACTCAAGATTGTGTCGTTGTGTTCGCAAACTGTTTGACCCCATCCATTCTAAAAGAGTGACTGCAAACATTGTTGATTCAGCCTGAAGCTGTAGAGAAAGTAAAAAAAAAACTGTGTGAAAACTGTGGTCCCCACTCACCACTGCTGGCCTGAGTCTCTAGTCACACAGTAACCCGTGAGAGGAAGGGAAGGTTAGAACACAGGAACTTTCAAATCTCCACTTGCCTGGAACTAACTGCCATAGTACTGTTCCACAGTTTGACTATGACGGTGATATGTGTGAAAGCACATACAAAGCCTACTTTTCTGTTCTGTTTTTCTTGGTTTGTACAGTGCGATCTTGCATGTCTCGTTTGATGGGTGAATGCAAATGTAGTCATTTTTTTTCACAGCTCTTGCAAGGAGAAGAACAAGCGACAGATAACACCATGGTACTGCTACATGGGATGTAGTGACTCTTCCCAGGAAAAGATTAAAACAAATGGTTCTTTAAAGCAGCCGTTCCCAAAGTGGGTTGCGGGAGGGTTTAAGGTGGGTGAAAATGACACACAAAACAAATAACACCCTGTATATAATAACGTTCCATTAACATTAATACCAGTCAAATTAAACACTGCATATTGCGCACTGCAATACATTTACAGTGTACATGCAATTGTTTTGATTTTTGTTTAAATATTGTAATTACATATTTTAACATATAAAAGGTGACGTTTAAATAAGGAATGGGTCACAGAAATTGTGTTGGTTGTGGTCTCAGAGTTTGGGAACCACTTTAATGTATGCTCAGGATGGTCCAGGTTAAATGTTCAGTATTAAATCAACACTGAGATAGTATAGTTGACCACTTTTGGACTCATAAAACTGTCAGAGTTGCATTAACACTGAACATTTTACTGTGTATGCACCATTGAACATATATTTGTGTTAAAATAAATGTGCCTTATACAGTGAGCACCATAATTCATTGGCCAGTGACACATTTCTTGTTATTTTGGTTCAGTACTCTCGCACTTTAAATTTAGCTGTAAATTACACTGGAACAGTATGGAACACATGGTTGGCTAAATGGCTCTAAGTCATCAAGGGTCTGACATATCAAACGAGCCTTAAACCATCAATATGCTGCCAGATATGCAGTAGATATGGATGGATAACTTGAAGGGTTTCTTCTCCTGACTTATTTTTCCATAAAGTCCAATAGGAATATTTGTCAGGAGAAACAGCCCTTAAAGTGATCCATCCATATCTACTGCATATCTGGCCGCAGAGTGATGGTTTTGAGGCTCGTTTGATACCTCAGACCCTTGATGACTTACAGTCATTCCACCAACCATGTATTCCATACTGTTCCAGCGTAATTTACAGCTAAATCTAGTCCCACCCCCCAATTCCCATAGAGATCCATTCAAATGCAGAGAAATTATAGTATCGCTTGTAAGAGTACCAGAAAATAAGATATCAAGAGTCTTTTGATATTGTTGGGTCACAGACATCAGGAAGTCATGGCATGCAAAGGAACTATGTACAAAAGGTTCAATATTTTCTAAACGGTTCATCCGATACAGATGAAAATACCCTCAAATTAAAGCTGACAGTCTGCACCTCAACCTCATTAGGGGACCGAGCAGCGTAGCCACTGATACCCTATTGTATCTGTTCAGATTCTTTTTTTTTTCTTTTTCTCAGCTTTCACCTAAAATTCCTGTGAGCTGGTTTGGCCTAGAATAACCAAACTTGGCAAGCTTGTTGGGATTGCCAAACTCTTGGATCCTCTATATTATGATGCAGATTGAACACATGGTGGCGCTGTAGTGCACATGACAAAATTTTGACATTGACACGCCCCACTGCCGACGCCCCGTTTCACCTAGAGTCACAAGATTTGGTATACAGGTCCCTTTGCTCATTCTGAACAAATTTGCTATACAGTTCCAAATATTAAGAAATATTTAAAAATTCACTAAAAATCACAGTTCCTTTGCAGAGATGTATAACTTGCTACAGTGACGAAGATCCGGATTTGGATCATAGGTCTTTACTAATTTGGTGGGCGCCATCTTGAATTTGCCGACATTTTGGCTTAAATGTACTCATTTATTACTTCTTTGAGTTTTTCCTTAACCGCTTGGCTGATTCTCATGAAACTTGGCAAATAGTTAGAAGTTGTCATCTCATAAGCTCATTGACATTCAGTCACAAAATTTGGTGTGTACGTCCCGCTACTCCTGCTCAACAAATTTGCCTCAAGAAACCATGAAGTCTGCCATTTTCGATTTTCCGCTAATTAGCATTTTTTGTAAAACACTTAAAATGCTACTCCTCCTACAGAATTAGACCAATTTGCACCAAACCTGTTCAAGGTACTCAACCCGCATCCCTACATACATGCATTACTTTACTAAGGCATATGTCAAAAATGAATGAAGCCGAATGAGAAGCCAATGAATTTTGCATTGGGCATGGCTTATCGCATAAATGCTAGTACTTCTAAAACCGTTTGATATAAAGTTCTGAAACTTGGTGGGTTGATTGAGAGTTCGATCAAGACTTGAGCCCTGCAGTTTTAACCCAATCAATCCGCGTGGTGGCACTAAAGAAATACAAATGTTGGCATGGCAGGTATGCCATCCGCCAAGTACACTATCTCTGCTTAACAGGCCTCTACCTACTATACCAACTGTGAAAGTTCCTGTAGCTTAGTGGTTAAGGCATTTGACTGCCGTGTAGTTGGTTGGTGGTTCAATCCCCACCTGTTCCAATGTTTTTTTTGAGTCACACAATGTGCATGTCATTGTAAGAATGTTCTTTTTATTGCAAAGGCTAAGAAATTTCACAATATTACCTGTTATCTGTTTGAATTATGAAGTCAGTAAGCCAAAACTATCTGATACCGCAACACACAAGTCTTATTTGGCCTCCTCATTTCTGTTAACCTGCTTTGGCCTAGTGGATACAATCTTGGCTTTCCATGTATGTGGTCAGCGGTTCAATTCCAGCTTGGTACCAATGGCTAAGTTAATGTTTGGCAAAACTATTGTGCAAATGCTATGCTTCTTTTAATGTTGTTTTCACATTAAGAAACACCTTTTTATTGCAAAAGTTAAGAAATTTAACAGTATTAACTGTTCACTGTTTCACTTGTACTTAAAAGACTTAATACGCAAGCCCTTACTGGGTTAAGATACCATCAACAATGGCAAAAGCCCTGATTAGAAACAAATATTTGTATTTTGGGTCAACCCTGTCTCGAGTTGTCTGCCATTTTGCGGTTTCTGTGTTTGACAAATGCCGCTAATGCCGCTCGGTCCCCGGGAATTGCTGCTTGCAGTTATATTTGTCATTGTATCCTTTCAAACTCAAAGTGCTAGAGTACAGAACCAAAATAACAAAAAATGTGTCACTGTCCAATGAATTACGGTGCTCACTGTAACAGTGTCAGACCGCGTAAGCAACATGGAGAATATGAATTTTGCCATTTGTTTTAGTGCTATTAATATTGTTAATCTAATCTAAGATAATTATGAATAATATAGTAGACATATGGCACCAGTTATATTTATTTTTCCAGCATCAATCACACGTTTAATACCTGCAAAAAAAGTACATTCTGCATCTGTTTACTCTGAAAACACTCTCAAAACACATGTGAAAGTGCTGTATTATTATATTATATATTTTAAAAACCATTGCCAGGTGTATAATCAGAGGCAAAATAACACGATTTGCTTTAAACACGTGTTTAAAGAGTGTTTATTAAATGTACATTTTAAAAGGCTCAGTACAGCTCAAAGTTCGGAATGCAAACGCAATGCATTTACAAGCATTTTCTATTGTATCAATAGTTTGTGTTTTTTTGTTTTTTTTCGTTTCCAGGCCATTATAAAATTGAGTATTGGTGTCCAAACCACAAGGTGACCTAAGTGTGCCTCCGGCACTATATCAAGGATCAGTGGTCAAGGATAATATCTTCCAGAACATTAATTTTTGAATATGCATAACACTAACGCTGTTAGGAAAATAATAAAAAAAAACTACAATGTTAGGCAAACCCTATAAAAAGCTGCCTGTTTCCAAGAAAGTGTCATGCGTGATCACCCTGCCTTCCAAGAAAGGACGGCAAGTTACAGGGATATAAGTGAGTCTGATGTATATTTCCATTATTAAAATGATTAATGGTCAAGTCAACTCTGTATATTATCGCATTGGATTATCATGAATATTTAGTAGAGAACATACTCTTGCTATATATAACCAAATATAATTTGCATGTCTGGTCGTAATTACTCGTAAATTCTCACAAAGCAATCTTGAGATAAGGGCTGCGTTTAATTAACACGTATCAACGAATATGATATTTTGTTTCTTACATAGGCCTACATTATCAGGATTTTTTTTTAAAGATTTTTTTTGTATTGAAGTCTTTGTACCATGTCCTAAATTGTACACAATATTTGTTTTCCACTTTCCGACAGTCCCAAAAGAATAAGTTGATACTCAAGATTTCTCCAACCTGTTGTCACCATGTCTACCCTGTCAGCCGGCAAGGGGGATTGTGAGAAAGCCGGGAGGCATAAAAGCAGCGGTGGTCGTCGCGTGTACGACACATACGTGCTGCCGTGCGTTGCCGAGTTTTTCGGGACTGGCCTCTTTGTATTCACCGGCTGCGCATCGCTGATAGAAAACTCTCCGGGAACGGGCAGGCTTCAACCGGCAGTCGCGCATGGAGTTGCGCTCGCTATTTCTGTAGCCATTACGGCAGGAGTGAGGTACTGTATCGTGCGACAGTTCCTTAAGTTACAGTAACTAACAGTAACTAGTGTCCTTTTACCTTAACGGACCGTAGTGAGTTTAAAGAACTTTAGTTATAAATGAAAACTAAAAATCTCACCTTTGGTTATTTAAAGCACTCTGTCTGAACTGCTGATTAACTGCTGATTACTCTCAGCCGAGTCAGCTTGCCTAATTTTGATAAGCGGCAGAAATGAAAATTTTTTAAAAGTGCATTTATTTATCTTTATTTATCTTTATTTGACAAAACAACTCCTGAATTAAGAGTTAAAGGGACAGTTCAACCAAAAATTAAATTAAGCTCAAAAGAAAATTAGTAGCCTATTAAAAGCGAAAGATATATCTCTCACTTCACGGTTTATGACTTGAACAAAAAAAAAAAAAAAAAGTACACTTTGTACTTCATGTTGTCATTAAATGCATTTTGTTTGTGGCCTCAGGTGATCAGCATTGATGCATTGCATGATGCCCATGAACAGTTATACTATACAAGAGACAGTGCTCTGAACCAGTAGGCCTATAGCTATATTGTTTATTCTCATTCAACATCTTTGTTACTGAGACTTCCAGCGATGATGCACAGACATATAAAATATCCCACATGCTTAAATCCATGATTCAAGCTTAAAGGCTATAGATACAGCTTTTTACCCCATCTAGTGTCTCGTATGGAGATTGCTTTTCATAAGAACAAATGCTTAACTGCTGTGCCAGTGTTGCCATGTCCGTGGACTACTTTCAAAGTGCAGTAGTCGCAGTTAAAAATTAAAAGTTGCAAAGCGCACACTTTTAAAAAAGCATTTCTATTTCTACAAACCCCAATTCCAAAAATGTTGGGACAGTATGTAAAATGCACATAAAAGCAGAAAGCAGTGATTTGTAAATTCTTTTTTTTTTTACATATATTTAAATGAAAACAGAACAAAGAAAATATATGTAATGTTTTACCTTATCAACTTTATTGATTTTTGTAAATATATGCTCATTCTGAATTTGATGCCTGCAACACGTTCCAAAAAAGTTGGGACAGGCAAAGAAAAGACTGGGAAGTTGAAAAAAAACACCTGTTTGGAAGATCTCTATGGGAAATGGGGGTTGGGACTAGATTACATACACGCTATTAATACACGCTAATTCCGAATTTGATACCTCTTGATATTTCAGGTAATATAGCCTCTCTGCATTTGAATGGATCTCTTATGCAAATTGGGGGTGGGACTAGATTAAGCTGTAAATTACACAGGAATAGTATGGAACCCATGGTTGGATAAATGGCTGTCCTAGTGGGGACAAACAACTTGGAGGGTTGTTTATCCTGACTTATTTTTCCATAGAGTTTAATAGGAAAATGAGTGAGGAGAAACAACCCTTACAGTGATCCATCCATATCTACTGCATATCTGGCAGCAGAGTGATGGTTTGAGGCTCGATTGATACCTCAGACCCTTGATGACTGAATGATTCGGAATTAGCGTGTATTTACAAAACTCAATAAAGTTGATAAGGCAAAACATTAAATATATTTTCTTTGTACTGTCAATTAAATATATAATAAAAGAAAATTTACAAATCTCTGCTTTTATGTGCATTTTACATACTTTCCCAACTTTTTTGGAATTGGGGTTTGTATTTAAAATATATTTTAAAATATATTTTGGGCTAGGTTTTAATTGCCATTTAGCTGGAAAGTCTCGTAAGATCTGGAAACCCTGGCTGTTGCTTGAAGCAACTAGTAACTGTTAAAAAACTGAGGAAGGAAGCTAACTTACTTGCCTGTTTCACGGTCCAAACTCCAGCTTAACAAAGGAAGAAAATTGCTAATGTTATATCATATGTGATAGTTTGATTGCTAGCTAACGTGTTAGCTTACCAGTCAAGAAGAAAATACCTCCACGTCACGTCTCAAGCATTGCAATTCTTTACAACGACCAAAGGCCAAACCATTGTTGACCCTTGTCTCGCTCCGGTTCATCTCATTAAGGACTTGAGATGGGTACTGGGGTTTCTTGGATCTAACGTTACGTTGCTGCTGGTTGAGGGCTTTGCCGGTGCTGTCGGACAAGCTAACTGGCAACCAACTTGAGACTCCTGATACAGAGATGGGGTGTGGTACCAACGACGTGATACTACTGGCTCAGGAGCTTTGCTAGAGACGGGAGCCAAACTCTGACATCTTAGACAATAAACACCACACTCTTTTTAATGATAAATTCATAATCAATATTTTTTTAGGGAAAAGCAATACTTTTATTCTGCACCTATCAGCAAGCTCTGTGAATGCATTGTTAATTTTCATTCTTCGTTTACATAAAAATGTTGTATCTATAGCCTTTTTGTAGAATGTGTGATACTACTGATACTGAGCAGTGCTCCGGCACACAAAGAACAAATGAATGATCAAAGGCCTGGAGCTCGTGCCATAATTCCCATCACCACTGTCACCTTTCTTATTGGTCAGTGGCACAGGTGATTCAGTCGCCAAAACGCATGTTACCAAATGAGCTGATGAAACAATTCTGCCCCTTTCACAGTCACAAAGGTGGCATAAATACCGTCCTTGTTGTACTGGTTCTGTTTGGCCTCACCTTGTTTTCTGTATGGTTCTGTTTGGCCTAGCGGTGGACACATAAACCCTGCAGTGTCGCTGGGAGCAGTCTTATGTGGAGGTCTGAATGTCTTGCTGCTTATTCCCTTTTGGGCGGCTCAGTTCTGCGGAGGGCTGGTCGGGGCTGGCTTAGCAAGGGTGAGTGGTCCTGTATTTTGGTCTCCAGATTGTGGACTCCAGTGACTCTTCCCATACTGCACGTCACAGACAGTCGCAGCTGATTGTATATTTAAAAACCTTTTTTTCTTTCTCACTCTCTCTCACACTCGCTCTCTTTCTATCCCCTGTCTCCCATTGCACTTGTGTGCAAATCCCAAACATGAAGAGTGTAAAAAAAGCTGTGATTTTGTGGAGACAGGCCTGGTGTTCATGACAGCAGACAGGGAAAGTATATTCGCAAACAGCTGTAGGAATGTGTGTGCTAACAAAGTTTACGTGTACAAAAGAGAAGGTTTAACCCTTTAATCCCCAAGGGTATTTCTGTATATTGCATTATTCTTATAAGGTGTATTTAAATTCACTTGTCCCTGGCCTGACTGAGACTTCAGCCTCCACAGGTAGTAAGAAACAAACACTATGATTAACAAACACAACTGTGCATTCTCTAACCGATCGCTATGCTTCTGCTCCATAATGAAAACAGACGTTCTGCTCGTACCGGCCACGCACAGGCGGTGTCGTCGCGCACGAATTTCATCAACGCGACAGGCGGGGCCTTCACCTCCATCAAAACCGACGAGCAGGTGGCCCGGCGCCCTGGTGCCGAGATTGTCATGACGTTCTACCTGGTCCTGACCGTGTGCATGGGTGCCATCAACAAGCAGAGCAAGACGCCCCTAGCCCCCTTCTGCATCGGACTTACGCTCACCGTTGCCATCCTGGGAGGGTAAATGTGCATATTTTGGGAAATATATTTTTTTTCTCTCTGTCTCTGTTTCTCTCAGATATGTACAGTACTGTGCAAAAGTCTTATGCACATGTAAAAAAGCAAATCTGTAAATCAAAGATGCTTTCAAAAATAATGAAATGAAAAGTTTCTAAATATGAAAAAACTATTGACTGTGAAGAGCAGTAAACAGTACAAAGTAAATCAAATCAATATTTGGTGTGACCACCCTTTAAAAAAGCCTTTAAAAACTTCATCAATTCTCTTAGGTACACTTTCGTGCAGTTTTATAAGAAAATCAGCTGTTTGGTTGTTCCTCTCAGTCAGCCTCGATGATGTTGAGATCAGGGCTCTGTGGAGGCCATACCATCTGTTGCAGAACTCCTTGTTCTTCTTTTCGCTGAAGATAGTTTTTTGGAAATGAATGTTGGAAATCTAAAATTCGCTCTCTTCTACTGACACAAAAATGCAGAAGACAAAAAATAAAACTAAATAAAGGAAAAATGTATATAAAAACTCTAGGGTGCCTAAGACATCTTCAACAGTACTGTACATTGTAAACTAAATCAAACAGGATTAGACAGTAAAACATGGGGTTAAGAAGACTGTCATAATCCTAAAATTAAGGAATGTTTCATTTGAAATCAAGACAGATACAGTATATCCACATTTTACCTGATGTTGTTTTAACAAAAGGATGAGCCGCATAATAAAGTGTCATTGAGTGCATTTTGCACACATATTCCACCAAGAGGAAACAGATGTTAAGCCCTTCTCTAGCACCACATTCTTTTAACACACAGCCCGAAATAAAATGGTTACTGTTCTTGAGCCCCTTTAACTACAGGAATAATCCTGGGCTCTTCAGAAATACTCTGTAGTATTACTGAAATGAAGTGACAGAAGCTCAAACACAGTGGAATTTTTTTTTTCTCGCCTAAAAAGATGTTTTTTTTTTTTGGCCGGGGTAAACATACCTACTTTACCATTACTTGTGTCGTCTGTGGATTTCCGTCGTACACATAGAACGTACGTAGTCAACTGAGCCCGTTTTGTCTCACGTCACAAAATAAGGAACCATTGTCGCTATAACATTGGGATTATGAAATAAGTTTATAGAGACAGAATCGATATATGCTTTAAAACGATATATTGTGTGACCAGATTATTTACAAATTTCACCATAACAGAACACAATGAATGCAAAATAAAGTGTGTTCAGAGATTCTTTGTACAGTGTAACATCATATTCATGAGAAAGCCTGCAGCTAAATCAGACGTTCTAGGACTGTAGCATGTTTGTGTCCCTGACTTTGGCCTTTTCTCTCTGGGTGGTGTCAGGGGTGGGGTGTCAGGTGCCTGTCTGAACCCAGCCAGAGCCTTGGGCCCGGCAGTGGTGGCTAACTACTGGTCCTATCACTGGGTCTACTGGGTTGGGCCTCTCGTTGCCGCGGTGATAGTGGGACTGGTGCTCAGGTACCATTATACTGATAAAAGAAACTTCTAAGTGTGATGTCATCAAGAAATGAATGATGTTACTTTCTTTTGTCATTCTGTTTCTTTTGTTTTTATTGTTACATGTGATAATGCACTCTTATAATTATGATTTAGATTCAGAAAAGGAAATTAGAAAGAGACACAATAGAGAATGATAGTGTTTTCATCATCACCGTCACCATACTCCGTCTTTTATCTCTTCCACCAAAGGCTTCTCCTCGGTGACCCTGGGATACGACTCGTCATGAAGACGGAAACTTTTGCATGAAACCTTTTCAGCTTTCAAACCCACCACCACACGCACACACACACGCACACACACGCACACACACACACGCACACGCACACACACACACACACACACACACACACACACACACACACACACACGTCCCATCGCAGCGATGTGAGAGAGACATCACATTAGCACTGCGGACATGTTTTGTACCGCCAGCAAACCTTTAACGATTAAATTGCACCATATTATTCAACATATGGAGTAGTTTTAGGAAATCAAAATATGTTACATGCAAAATACGTAAACGATGTTAGCTTGCACACCAGTCTATTGGAGAGATGACACAGGCCATAGGCGCGGGAAGATTTTTGAACTCGGGGTGCTGGAAATCGCAATGACAAATCGTTTGCTATAACGCAACGGAGATTTTAAGTTGTTTTGTATCATTAATACAGAAGTATTTCCCTGTATTTACACTTCCTTTGGTGGCCTATTAAATGTATTGCATACACATATCTATCTATACAGATCCTTTCAAAAAATTAGAATATCATGGAAAAGTTGTTTTTTTTTCCATAATTCCATTCAAAAAGTGAAACTTTCATAGATTATAGATTCATTACACACAAAGTGAAATATTTCTAGCCTTTATTTGTTTCATTTTTCATAATTTTGGCTTACAGCTCCAGAAAACCCCCAAAACAATATTTCAAGAAATTAGAATAGTGTGTCGAAAATCAGCATTTACTTCAGTTATTTCAGAGAATGAGTGGAGTGGCTTGACTCGAGGAATCCGACAGTTGTAGCCCATGTCCCGGATACGTCTGTACGTGGTGTTTTTTGAAGCACTGACTCCAGCCTCAGTCCGCTCCCTCTGCATCTCCGCCAAATTTTGGAATCGTCTTTGCTTGACAATCCGCTGAAGCCTACGGTCATCTCTTTTGCTTGTGCACCTTCTCCTGCCACATTTTTCCCTTCCACTAAACTTTCTATTGATATGCTTGGACACTGCACTCTGTGAACAGCCAGCCTCCTTAGCGATGACCTTTTGTGGCTTACCCATCTTCTGGAGGGTGTCAATGATGGTCTTCTGGCCAATTGTCAAGTCTGCAGTCTTCCCCGTACTGAACCAAACTGAGATAAACTTTGCAGGTGTTTTGAGTAAATTAGATGATAGTGTGACACTCAGTCTAAAACATTCATTCTCTGAAATAACTGAAGTAAATGCTGATTTTCGACACACTATTCTAATTTCTTGAAATACTGTTTTGGGGGTTTTCTGGAGCTGTAAGCCAAAATTATGAAAAATGAAACAAATAAAGGCTAGAAATATTTCACTTTGTGTGTAATGAATCTATAATCTATTAAAGTTTCACTTTTTGAATGGAATTATGGAAAATAAAACTAATTTTCCATGATATTCTAATTTTTTGGAAAGGATCTGTATATATATATATATATATATATATATATATAGGAGCACTAATGATCAGAGAGGGTGCTGCAGCATACAAGCCACTTGTATACTATGAAAAAATTGGACTACGTTCCAGACCGACAACACAAAGAGGCAGAGCCTTCCTCAAAAAACTTGCTTTCCAGAAACTCGACTCTCCAGATCCAAATCATCACAGAACCAAGAGTCACATGCCTGTATAGGCCTGAAACTAAATTTCACTGTGGCATTTGATGGGTTTCATTCTCACAAATAGATTCTGTATTATATTAATGCATTATATTAATGCTGTTTTCTGTATTTACTGAGGTATGCCAAGTTACAAAAGGGTTGGACATTGGTATGAATACAAAACAATAAATACATGGAAATATTTTGTTATCTGATCAAAAATTGTAAATAGTTGTCTGTGAGCATCACAAGTTAGATTATTTCCAGGAAGCATTTCTGTCTAAAGGAAGAAAAGTATGACAGTTGTTTTTCAATATTTGTTCTCCCTGACACATGTAATTGTTTTCGCTAATATTATATAATTGCCATGTTTGAATAATTTTATTTTTATAGTCCCACATGAATTTCAGACAGATGTTCCAATTCAGACTGTAATTAGCACTTAATAAATGGCTTGTTACACATTGTGGGACGTGCAAGATGTGTATTGGGATTGATTTGTGAAGTTCAAAGAAATTTGCTAATTTACAAATGTGGTATCTTGCCGGCAAAACCCTCTATATAGTGTGTAAGTGGGACTGAGTTTCATATTATTTATATGATTGGTACAATGGAGCAGCTAGCTAAATGTTGATCTTTATTTATCGTCTCCGTGCTGCTTTGTGATATAAACATGTTCCCCGTGCGCATGCATGATGTTTACACTTCATCACCCTGACACATCACCCAGGTATCTGCGTGCATTTCAAAATACGAGTCTTACTTTACTAATACTGAACAACACATTACATTACTTTGTTATCCTTGGTTATAAAGCCAAAGCAACACTGCAGTTCCAGCTGAGCTTGTATGCAAAATTGATACTGTTTGTCCTGTATGAGCTATAGCAGGGGTTACCAAACTTCTTTCTGATGCGACCCCCAAAATTAATGCTCACAAATGTAAGCGACCCCAACACCCAAGACACGTAAACGTATGCACGCCTCTGTTGAAAAATGATATAAATCAGACTAGATGCATTCTGCGATTGGTTGAAATGTATGAAGTAATAATTACATTTGTAAATTTGGGTTGAGGAAATGTTCAACATGTAGTACATTCACATATTTGGAAGAGACAAAATAACTTTCTATTCTTATTTTCCAAAAAAAATAAAATAATTTAATGCGACCCCAATCCTCAAATGAGGCAACCCCACTTGGGAACACCCCTGAACTATAGTTACATAATATTTGCATGCAACGTGTGATCCAGGTGATAAAGGACAGGTCTTTTACCTGCTTATAAACACCCCTCACCGCTGTCTCTTTATAAGATTGGTTTACGGGTCACAATTTCCACAGTATGAACGACCCTTCCTCTTCAGAATGAGTTTTACCTTGCTTAGTTAATGCGGAGCCATTTGAGAGAAAGGGCAACAGCTGGAGTGAGAGAGAGAGGAGAGAGAGAGAGAGAGGAGAGAGAGGAGTAGAGAGAGAGAGAGAGAGGAGGAGAGGGGGGGGGGGAGAGAGAGAGGGAGAGAGAGAGAGTTCACAATACTGTCACTGCTGTCACTCCCATCTCTAATATCAATTGACTTCTCAGTTGTCCCTTTCCACAATGGAGTTGTTTTTCCCAGGATTTTGCCACTGGTGTGTGTGTGTGTCTGTGTGTGTGGATGGTGGATGGGGGGGATTGCAAGTGAAATTTGGTCATTTTCACAATGAAAGAAGCTCTCTCTCTCTCTCTCTCTCTCTCTCTCTCTCAATACGACAAGTGCATTATTGGCTGATATACAGTGGGGACATATCTCCGACAACGTGTGTCAAGAAAAATCAATGAGAAAAGAGGCTACAGAAATAAAAACTGCCTTAGTCAACTCTTGACTACAGCAATAATAACCCTTACGGTGCTATTATGTTAAGGTGCGGCATAGTAAACATGATGTTTCCACCCTAAACACTTCCGATAGGACCACGACCACTTATAATAAAATAGTAATAACATTACTTAATCATTTGACAATATCTCTCAAGTTTCAAATTCAAACCTCTCCCCCCACCCCATTCTTTCTCTCTTACTTTCTCCCCTCTGCACATTACTTTTGGTGTCCTGTCAAAAAGCATTCATTGGGAACTTCAGATCACACAGATATATCTGCCCCCCCCCCCCCCCCTCACACACACACACACCCACACACACACACACACACTCCATTATGACAGATCATTTCAATCGTTTGGCCTCGTTGTAAATGACAACACATCCGTAATCCGTAACACATATCCCGCTTTATTGCCGCTGCTGTTCGCTTCAGCATCCAACTGTCCGGCCTGCCTTAAACAGACCCAAAATTAGATTAAATGTGCAGCTACCACGTTCCACCTGACAGAGAGTAATGACACCAATAGCTACTGAAAAAAAACAATAATGTGATCCGGCAAAGAGGATGTTGCATATTTCACTACCACACAAGCCTCTAAGTAATCTATTTACCCCCCAATGTCAGCACAAACAGCATTACATTTATTTAGATCCTTTCTGTATCAGGTTTGTATCAAAGAATGAGGAGGCCACCAGTGCTCCCGTTTTTAGACTAAAGAAAAAATAGATTTTGTTGTGAAACTTTTTTGACACTATAAGTCTGAAAGGCCCCAATCATTCACTAGTGCAGTGCTGTTTTGTACTGTGATTGTTTGTGTATGCAAGCACACATACGTGTGTTGATCTATGCATGTCTGGACACTTCTGTGTGGTCTTTAGTTATTTTGTTGATCTTTAAATGAACTGGCAATGGCATTTGACATTTTCTTAATTAAAATGACTCAATAACACTGAGATTTCTGAAGCACATTCTTACAAATGGGCAATGATGTTTATTTTCATCAGAGCTAAGCTCCTAAATAGTGTTGCCGTTTGGATCCCTGTTCGTAGAGGGAACGGCCCGGTTCTGCTGCTAGATTCGATTAATTCCTCTGCCGTCACTCATCATTCGATATAGCCAATAACATCAATTTACGCCGTATAATATTATAGAAACAATAGCAGAAACAAAATGAGTTGGAACACCAAGACGAGAACAGATGGCACATAATTGCCTCGTGGAGGAAGCCAGGGAGGTCAATTTTTACTGCTCTCGAGGGAGAGACTATTTCAAAAAGTGCAGGTGCATTTGTTTTGATCGGGAAAAGCCCGAAGAAACCGTATGAAGAAGAAGAAGCTCGTCACGCGCGCATTAAAGAATAATTTCACAAAAGCACGATTACTTTATTAGCGAGACCTGGATGCACTTGTACACTTTCATTACGCCAAATGAAATAAACAAGGCGAACGGCAGACCCACAGCGAGGGCATGAAAGTGATTGTCGATAGATGAGGCACTGGATGGGGCATGAGTGAAGTCTAACATATTCAAATATCTGTCTCATCTGTAAGCAAACGGAGCCAGCACAATGCACGGTCCAAATGCAATATCCTTTCTGTTGCAAGCGTGGTAAAATTAATTCCTGTGGCAAAGTATCAGATTCCAAGAAATATGCATTCTGAAAAAAAAAACACAAAGACTTCACACTCCTATGACTTCAGATGTAACAAAACCACTGGAAACCATCCTACGTAATTTTGACATAAAACTACAGTTCAGTCTGACCAAATAACAGAAGATGTTGACAACCCAGTGATTGAAATACATTTAAACCTTAATTTATGTTGTGCAATCGGTTGCTTTATAGCTTTCTTTCACTAAATACCCTGAGGCGCAGACCCAAAATCAAATCCACGAATTCTTACATTTTTTTGCGGCTACTATTTTTGCCACGGAGTGGCGCTAAAGATACACTGCGTTTTAGGAGCTAAAGATACGCTGCGTTTTAAGCAATCGCTCGTGAACAAGAAACGGTTTGTTCTATTTCATTTCCTTCGTAATCCGTCGCATTGCAACCTTAGAAGTCTAAAATATAAAATGCTAAAAGCATATTACATGGGCACCAATACATGAATGAATACGTCATAAATTCCAAGTTTGAAGAATTACACATCGCCTATAGTGTATCTTAGTTTGAAACTGTTACTGTTACTGACTATTACTGAAAGGGCCCGCGAGAGGAGGTTTGGATGGACAAGATTATAAATATACAGGTTAATATACAATACATTGAGCAGACTTAGAAGCGATCCTAAACGACCATCAAGGCAGCGGCGTGTTCCAGGCAGTGCATAGGGCTGTCAGTGCATAAGATGGGGGCAGGCAGGAAGCAGTCTCCACTCCAGCCAGGGTGGTGACGGCTCCACGGCGGGACTTCCAGTGCTGGGGGTGCGGGAGAAGAGGCCATCTGATGAGAGAATGCAAGCGGCGGCCACAGGGCGAGGGGCTACAGCAGTCGGGAAACGAGAACAGACTGGCGTAGGCGGGGGCACACCATCAGTCTGTGGGCAGAAGTGCCCTGTCAATAAGAGGGTGGACCACTTGCGAGGTGACCCGGGATGCTAGTGATTGCTCTTATTGACACAGGCAAACGGGATTGTTAGCACATAGCACTACATGGGTAGCCGCGGACATTAAACTAGGCGCAGTAACTGGGCAAAAAGCCAATATGCTCAGTTGCTGTCGGATACCCCTCCTGCACTTAGGCACGGTCACCTTAAAACAAGAGTTTTTCCAAGCAGATATCACCAACCCCTGGATCTTGGGCTTAGACGCCCTAGCCAGCACTGGGGTGACTATCGACACTGCCAAATGGCTTGCCCCCCTCAAGGGCCGGCGCCTACCCCAACCTGTCTCCAACTGCGACGCCGGCATAGCCTGCAGCCCTACAGACCTCCAGGCAGCGGGTGAAGAGCTCATGCAACTTGCGATAACTGTTTGTGGCCAACGACAGCGAATGCACACAGACCCACATTTCCAGGCACGACATCAGCACCAGCACAGCCACGCCCACCAGGCAGCGAGCCCAGCGCCTCCCCCTGGTGCAGAGAGCAGAAGTAGAGGCAAACATAGAGGAGATGGCAGCAGCTGGAGTGATTCACCCTGCAGAAAGTCCCTGGGCCTCCCTAGCTGTAATGGTGAGAAAGAAAAATGGCGCCCTGTGTGGATTATAGACGGCTCAACGCCATAACTAAATGAGACTCGTACCCTCTCCCTCGCATTTACGATGCTTGCAAAAGAGGCTTAGGCCATTACACCAACCTTCAAAGTGTATTTTTGAGTGAGGGTTGCGCCAACCCTGCTGAAAATTCCAGCTTAAACCAGGCTAAACTAGTTAAGCTGGTTTGAACTGTATTTTTGACACTTCTAGCTGGATTTAACTTGTCCGGTGGACCAGCCTATAATCAGCTAGTCCAGCAGTTTGGCCACCAGCTTACTCTACCAGCTTAACCAGGTTTTACCAGCCACAGACCAGCTATGACCAGAAAACACATCTTAAGCTAGTTTAGAATCCCAGATTGTCTTAGCTGGAATTGTCAGCAGGGACGTTTGATCTTACATTACTTAATTTGATGTCAGAGCACATTTTAAACTCAAAAACAGGTTTTGGTATAAAGTTATCTCCAAATGAATAAAGTTAAAGGCTTGTTTTGCTCAGACCTTTTTTTGAAGTTGAGCAAGCGTTTATTAAATAACATTAAGTGCAAATGTACCTGTCATTTCACATGGGATTGATTTTAATTAGGAGGACAAGTAATGGTGCAGGAATACAAGTTAAAAAAGGAACCATTGGGCCACATACTGTATGTGACCGGCTGAATAACCAGCAAATGGACCTCTTCAATATTTTCTCAATTCTTAGAATTGGACCATCTCCAATTAATGATTTTTTTTTTTTAAATAACCTGGGTATTGGAAGTGTGTAAATATTTGCTTTTGTACAGTGAAATAGCCTACTTAATTTGTTGCAGAAAATAAATTACAGGGGGCAGGCTCAATGTCATTCTTTGTCAACAAGCAATTCTAGCATTGCATGACTCAACTTGTTGTGACAAATAATTTGTTTCTTTTAACCCAAAGATAGGCCTACCCTCGCAAAGAAAGATCCACATCACCACCAAGTTTCAGGTCGCCTTAAACTGTTGTGCCCGTCATCCTCAACATAGTCCAACAATCCTTACTCACCCTCCGAGATTCTGATGAGCAAGACAGAGTCCTACTGGGATTAGGAATTGGCAACCATGAAAGAACGGGCAGAGACCTGAAAAAAACCAAGAACAAAAATCACGGTATCACTGATTCTGTATGAATATAGCTGGTACAAAAAAATAATAATTTTGTTATAGCTGCAAGCACTCCATCAGACCTTCATAACAGACTTTCAACCCAAAAGTAACTTTTAATTGAATCAAAAGTGTGGAAATTTACAATTAACATTAGCCAGTATGTTTCGTAGAGTTGTCAATATGTGGAAGAGCTCACCAGGCCATGTAGTGGAAGCAGAGACCCACAGGTTGTTGAAGTACGTGCTTGATGCAGAGCTGGATACTCTCTACACTGCAGGTAAATGAGGAGCCTGGGCACTGCAGGCCGAATGGTGTGTTCTCATCATTATGTTCTTATGTCCATAAAACAATTCTTGAAAGAGAGGGCACCATTTTAGATCTAACAAAATAGCCGCTGACACTGTCAACCGTGATGTTTTAATTCCCAAACCATCTACTTTTTCATTTCTGTGTGTAACAGGTGAGATACGACAAGAGGGATCATGCTATGATCTCTCTGCATGCCAAACCAGACTCCTGGAACGGGCGTTAGTCTGTTTGGCTAAAGGCAGTGTCCCCAGCTAAGGGGATAATGGCGGATAATTATTCCAAACAAAAAAAAAAACATACTTCAGATTTTATAGTTTTCGGAAAGACAAAGTTGAGAGGAAAATGTGGGTGCATGCAATCTAGCGAATTGAGTTTATTTATGATGTGAGCATGAACACAAACAATTCCCTTAATGTCATTGGTCGTGGTTGTTTGTAGAGTTACAGCTACAGTGCAGTCCATATTAGCATTTGGACAGTGACACAGTTTTTGTTGTTTTGGCTCTGTACTCCAGCACTTTGGATTTGAAATGAAACAATGAACATGAGATTAAAGTGCAGACTGTTAGCTCTAATTTGAGGGTATACTGACATCCATATCATGTAGGAATTAAAGCCCTTTATATACATAGTTCCCCCATTTTAGGGGGCCAATTGGGCAAATTAACGTAATCTTAAAAAAAGCCATCATTGGACCCATAGACATCACCAGACCCTGGGTATCTTCCCCGGTGATGCTCTGCCAGACCTGTACCGCAGCCATCTTCAGTTCCTGTTTGTTCCAGGGGCTTCAGTGCCCTCAGCCTTGCCCCCACTTTACGCTCCTCCTCTGCTGGTCTACTGGCCATACCTCCCACCCTTCAGCGCTGCTGCTCCCGTTCTCTGGAACTCCCTCCCCACTCACATCAAACATGCAGATACACTACCCTCCTTCAACAGACAGCTCAAAACACACCTCTTCACTCTGGCTTATGATATATAACACTCTGGTGTTGTCCCTATAATGTCTCACCTTTATTATTACTGTGATTATTATTGTATGTCTATGCTCTTATGTTCTTCCTTTTGATGTCTATGTCTATATTGTGGCTGTCTCATCCAATTGTTTTAGTTTTTCGGATCTATTTTAATTATACGTACATATATGTACTTTTAATGTAAGGTGACCTTGAGTGTCCAGAAAGGCACCAATCAAATAAAATGTATTATTATTATTATTATTATTATTATTATTATTATTATTATTATTGTTATTATTCAGCATATGCCCGTATTTGCCAATTGCTGTGAATGGGCTCAACCCGCGTAAATCCTGGGTCATGAAAAGGGACAAGGGCCCAGGTCGGATAACGCGGGTCGGCCCATTCACAGCGGGGTTATACGGGTTTTACCCGGGTCCTTGCTTCGGTGTGAAAGGGGTATTATATGTACAAAATTAATAATAAAATTTAATAATAAAAATTAATAATTTTTCCTATATGACATGAAATTGGCTATTGCTTTTGGTCGAAGTAGATATAGACCAATTTGGAGGACTGGATAATTTCTGATGATATAATCGGCAGGAAAATGAAAGAAGAAGAAGAAACCCTGAAAATAGCCAAACTGTGAATAGTCATGTCACGGGGTAGAGTATTCTGGGGGCAATTGTAACAGGGGGCAATTGCAACACCATAAGATTGCACCAATCTGAAACAAGCTAGAGCTGAGATTCTATCCAGCTAGCTAGCTAGTTTCATGTGTTCAGGGATGGGGGCAATTGTAACAGAAAATTGTGTTACAATTGACCCCTGTTACAATTGCCCCCAGAATACTCTATGCCCAGCCAGCCTGTAACTTGGTGTATGGCATCCCTGCCATCCCAATGGAAGGAAAACTACTTTTGATAGCTGGCTTGTATTTAGTTTATCTTTCTTCATAAAAATAAAGAACAAACCACATCTATAAAAATAATTATGCATTCATTACCTATTGATTAATATGCAAATATGTGTGCGGGCATGTGTGTATGTACATGTGTGCCTACATTTCAGTATTTTTCTGCATGTTTCTGCTGGATGCATACAGTTGCATGCGTACGATCAAGATAGGAAAAATCAAATCCAGTCCTTTTGCATTAGAATATTCCAGAAATGCTGGAAAAAATTCACGTAAATAGAATATGGCACAAATTCCAGGCAAGCTTTGTGCAGACCTGGACCCTTTTATTATCCTCGGCTTGTGCCGCCCGGCTATATCAAACTAATAAATTACAGCCCATCTCACTGATAACTTAGGAAAAAGGTTTGATTCTGTCTGCAGCTGTGACCCAGGGTTACCTAGCAACAGGTCGTGCCCAGATGAAATGCACAAGAAGGCTGGGGATGTACTCATACAAGTCTGAGGGAAGAGAGAGAGAGAGAGAGAGGTAAGAGTCTGCAGAGAGACAGGAGAGGTAGAGAGCTGAAGAGGGATGGAGGGACAGAAGAGAGAGAGATGTGTGGCTTCTTTATGGCAACAATGTAATTTGTATGAGCGTTCATACATAAAAAAAGGTTGAATTTGAAATTTGAAGCAACGGGGGAAAGTGCATAGAAAGCAGTAATAACACGGTGAATATTGGAAAGATACATTTTGCCCTAATATTATGTTCACATTTTATGACCCCAAAGGTTTTAAATGACACATAACCATTGTAATATAAAAATTTTGGCACTTTTTGTGTCACCTTTTGTGTGTCTCCCAATTGACTAGCCTTTTGTCCCTAAATATTAAAAAAATTTGTGATGAAACATCTCATTTTAGAGCCTGAGGTCAGCGAAAGTTTGTGAAGTTTAAAACATACTGTATATGGGAATGTGTATTACCATCGTTAATTATCATCGTTATTGTTGTGTATTACCATCGTTATTGTGATTCATTGGAGCTTCAGAGAAGCTGAGTAAATGGCGCTGTTTCTGTAGTTCACCTCAGCCTCAGGAAGAGGGATGTCCAAGTCAATATCACCAGCCTAAGAACATCACAGTCCTGACAGAAATAAGGTTTATGATAAAACATAGCATTTATTTAACCTTTTCTCTCTTTTTTCCCAAATAGAGGGTGCGGTATATTTCCATATTTACTTCCCTTCATGTTCAGGAAAGTAAGTCAACAGACACAAGGTCAAAATTAGCCCAAACCTTATTCCACACAGGTAAACTTTGGCATTCCTGTTGCATGTTAACGAGGCACAGGTACTGTAGCAGTTCAAGGTATTTAGTTAGCGTGGCTGTAGTTAAATGGAAACATATTTCAATGTTTTCTTCAGGGCCGAGCTGACGTTAGACCTCCAGGACCCGGTGTGCAATGGTGAAGCAAAGGTGTGGCAGGTCTCACAACTGAACTTAACATGGTTCCAGACTCACAAAGCAGTTATAGAAAACCACTCATCTCATAATTTATCTGCAGTGCATCCTTCATTCAGTATGAAATTTGTAGCAAGCACACAATGGACACAAGTACACTCACACACACACATACACACACACACACAATCAAGCTTACTCATACACACCCAACCAAGCTCACTAACTTACACACACACACGCACAATCACACAAAGCTACAATCTAACTGCATCTATCTTTTATTCTGTTTGTCAGTGCTGGAATGAGAATCCATCTCAAGGTAATTGTCATAAGAAAATGGACAAATGTGGAGTATTGAGTTTTTCCAAGGACACACCACATCTGGCAAGTTTTGTTTGCACAGTTAATTAATCTGAGGCCAGTGCAAACGGACAGAGATCAGGGGTGGGATTTCAGCTCGTGAAATATTTTGCCATCTTTAAATTCAAACCAAGAGCAGAATCGACATGCAGGGTATGTAGTTTGGCCCTTCTTCAGTCCTAAAAACTGTATTTCTGAAAACCGACAGAAGTGCATTATAAAGAGACTGACAGCGTATGTTTGGAAAGGCGTACTCTAAACTCTTTGATTTTTCAGAGGGTGAAATAGTCTTCAACCGTTTTCTAAATAGTTCTCTCTTACAACACAAGTCATGCCCCCCTCTTGTCATCCCTTCTTCTGTCCTCCTCTCTCCCATTGTCTCTCTTTCGCTGCCTCCTCTCATCTCAGCTCGTTTTCCAATCTCTCTCTCCCTCTGTCTATCATCCCTCAGCTTTCCTTCTCTCCTTGTTTCCACAGTTGTCCTCTGACCTCTTTTGCTCTCTCGTCTCCTGTCGACTTTTTATTTTTTGTCCTCTTTTCCTCACATATTTCCCTTTGTCCCTCCTACTTTTCTGTCCTCTCTCTCTCCTCCCTTCTCCTCCCCCTCTCTGAGTTGGGTCTTTCTGCATTCAGGCTGGGTTAATGCTGCCCCCCGCCCATGTGGGTTGGGTGTTGTGCTTGTGGATTGTCCTGCATCTCACCATGCCTGTGGGCGCTCTGCATGGGTGCCTCTACTGTACAGCACACACCCTTACCTCTCAGCACTATGGGGATCACACCATCACAGGAGGTCTGTCACTATGCTACTATTAGCAAGGGAGTGTGTGTGTGTGTGTGTGTGTGTGTGTGTGTGTGTGTGTGTGTGTGTGTGTGTGTGTGTGTGTGTGCGTGCGTGTGTGTGTGTGCGTGTGTGTGGAGCGGGGGCAGCTTGAGTTGCAGCTGTAAACAAAAACAAATATAATCCCATCAATCTGGCCATCCGCTTTGAATGTTCATTTACAGAGCCATCAGTCCAGCAGTGCAGAGGTCTTAATTCCCATCTTCATCGTCCTTTGAGGGCTCTGAGTTGCCATAAAATGCATAACTCCTCATTTCGGCCTTACCCAGCCCCACCCAGCCTCACCGTGGGCCCACGCTGTCCTAATGAAGTGCTTTGTTGTGCTTTTTAAAAGTTCATTATTGTCATGTCCATCTGTTTCTGTGCCCGGCCCCCCAACACAAAGACGCGTGTGCCACTGGGGGGGATGTGGGGGCGGGCGGCGGCAGGGAAGAGGGCCCAATGATCACTAATGCATAGAGCCTGTCAACCCTGACAAATCAAACATTAATTAGGTATAGTTTTTGTTTTAGTTTGGTTTACACCTGAGCTGGAATACAGTCAGATGCACAAACCGGTGTAAACACATGCAAAATACAGACAAAACGCAAGCAGAAACACAAGCAAAATGCAAAGACGTGAAAAAACAGACGCTAAGCACAAAACCATGTAAAAACACACGCACAAAACTCGTGAAAAACATGCAAGAACACACTCAGTCT
>CM056383.1:59013503-59038503 GCA_029718625.1 Synaphobranchus kaupii | reverse complement strand
CAAAACTAGATTAATATATTTATTCCCCACAGTTTTTACACAAAGGTCTAACACAAAGGCCAAAATCACAATTAGCATGGGCAATATGATAAATGCTAAAAAAAAATAATAAAAAAAAACAGACAGGTAAGCACTCCAGAAAGTAAAAAAATTAGATTACAAAGATATTTTTCACAACCAAAAAATCACTGATTTTCTAATTATTGTAACAAAAAACTACTTTGGAAATCACACAGTTGTCATTGTTTTTTCACCTTTTGTAGCATATACATCTATGTTGCTAATTTTACAAAAACCTATGCATTGCTTAGAATATGGCAATGACTGCCATTTTTCATTGTCTTGCTCTAGCATAGTAAACAGACCTGGGTGAACTATGTATTTGAACTTCTTTAGCTCTTTGGATGCTGGTAAAATTTGAAAACACTCCCTCAGAATTTTCAATTGAACTATGTTACTAACAAAAATATACAATCATATGAAACATTTTGTTCTGAATGTTTATGAAATATGTGTAAATTGTGACAAAGCTGCATAATGTTACTTGTGTCTAAATGGTTATTTCCAACAAAGTTTAGGATCCAGGTCTGATAGTGAATATAAGAACATGGTGCAGTCTAGTAGTGTTGCTCCTGAGTCACTCTGGAATCTCAGGGCTAGATTTACTAAAGGATTGCGACTGCTTTTCCAATGCAAAAGCAGTTGCTACAAGGTCGCAAGATATACGTCAGATTTACTAGACGCAATTGACAGAAATCGCTATTAGGATGTAATTTGCAGCGATTACTCTGTCACTCTGCGACTTTCCTTTTGATACATAGTTAAATGTGTTAATGCATACATAGAATAACGGATTATTGATGTGGAGTATGTATTTGGTCCTGAAATGGGCTTTGTAAACTAGCTCTAGCTGCAAGACATTGTATTGTTCCCCCAATGCCATCACATGGTCCTTTACCATGAGCAGTTGCAAGTTCAATCAATTGTACCTCTTTGATAAGGACAATTTCCCCGCTGTTGAAGTGGAATACTTCAAAATATCCCAATGGCTTGCTGAAAACAAATTTGTGAAGCTGCATTTCAGTCAGGCAAGAACTTTACCAAGCACTAGGAATCTTCACTACTTTCAATCCATTTCCAGGATGACGGTTATGGCATGGCAGTTTGTCTATGCAAACAACTCAAATAGAAGAACCAACCACAGTTGAAGAAGATGTTCTGACCTCCTGACCTGAAGAAATCAAAGGCTATGTCAAAGTTCAGTATGCCAGAGATGGGTGGCTTGGTATGAAGCAGCATCAGGTGGAAATGTACTTCTTGCACCCAAAGGGACCTTCCAGATCATTCTCTTTCCTATAGGCATCCTAGTCAACTTGTGGTTGATTTAGGTGGTGAGCTTACATCAGTGGAGACATCCACAGCAACAGGCAGAACATACTGTCCAAATGATATGAGCAATGCATCATCGGCCCTTGACAAGTGGCTTCAAAATAAAAAGAACTCTTGTTTTGGGGTGACAAAGGAGCGGCAATTCCCAGAGGAGGTTATAGATTAGATTCCCAGACAGGGCAGTGTTCTTCTACCCTTGTACAAGCTACTTGGCTTAAATTGCTTCTGTAAACATTAATCTATATAAATGGATTGTATGTAAATAGCTTTCCAAGTCACTCTGGTTAAGGGTGTCTGCTATATGCATAAAATGGAATGTAAAAAATGTTGTACTGGAAAGATACATTTACATTTCCCACCCTAACCTGGAATAACCATTCTGTAAACTAATGTCTCAACAAAAAATGTTTTCAACATACAAAAATACCAAATTACTCATGCATAGCCTAAAAAGCATTGTCTGTAAGTCATTAATTAAAACTTACAAAAACTAGGTCTGCCGTTAAAAGTATTGATATCAAAATGAGGCCAAGTTACAACACACAATATTGCCTGTCGTAGCTCACACTAATTAAACTAGCCCTATTCCAAAGGAATTCTACTGAATCTTTCATAAATGATTTAATGTAACTTGGCCCTGTGTTTTGTCATCTTACCATCTGAAGAGAATGTGGTGACTGAAACTCTATGTGCCACATCAAAGTGTCAAATGACAAACATTTATAGTGGAAATTGTGAGAGAGTGGAATCGGAGGACCATATGCGACTGTGAGGGGGATCCAAAAGCAACCACAAACAGGGACAAAGAAAAAAGGAAACCCAGATAGAACAGGGAATAAAATTAATGAAACAAGGGAAATAACCCCCAGCGTAAGCCAACTAAAAACAATCCAGGAAAGAGGGCGAAAGTGACTCGCAGACTCGAGCAGAAAAGATAGAACGAGAAAAGAAGAAATCATCCTGCTCGATAAACTAAGAACGAGCCCTAATAAGGAGGTGAAAAGGTAAATGAGAAAACTGCCTCAGAGAGGACAAATAGGCAAAAATGTAGGTCCACCGAGGTGAACCACGGATCGAATACTGTTCTATGGAAATTAAACCGAAAATAAGGAAAGACAGAATCAGAGCGAAATGAAAGGAGAAAAGGATCCTATGGATCTAAACCTACACTCTAATCTAATGGAAGTTCCTGCTTTACTTTAAAAGAAAAGGAAAGCAGTCTCCCGAGTCTATACCTGTTACCTGGCTTAAGCATGGCAAGTTTGACACAAAAGCACAGAGCACCGGAGGTGCGGTGCTTAAGTAGTGTGGCGCGCACCTGCAAACACTACGAAGTAATTAGTCCTGGAGAGGGAGAAAACACGACAGGAGTGCCCTCTCGCGGCCCCGAGAGGCAACGCCCAAAAAAAGACAGAGCAGGAAGAAAACCATGACAGGATCCCCCCTCTAAGGAGCGGCCCCAGATGGTTCTTCAGAACCACGCCTGCGAAAGTCCTCTATAAGTCCCAGATACAAAATGTGCCTGAACGGAACCCAGCAGCGTTCCTCAGGGCCATAGCCCTCCCAATCAACGAGGTACTGCTTCCCTCTGCCCACACGTCTCTCGGCCAGGATACGCCGCACAGTATAAGCAGGACCCCCCCTCAATAAACTGAGGATGAGGCGGTGGCTTTTTGGCCAGAGCCAATGTGCTAAGAAGCACCAGCTTCAGTCGGGAGATGTGGAACGTAGGGTGAATCCTCATAGACTGAGGAAGCTGAAGGCGCACAGTAACGGGGTTAATCCTCCGGATAATTTTAAAAGGCTCCACGAAGCGCGGAGCAAGTTTGCGAGATTCCACTCGCAACGGAAGATCCCCCGTGGATAGCCAAACCCATTGCCCAACACGGTAGGAGGGAGCACGGCGGCGACGCCTATCAGCCAGTCCTTTCTGCCTCGCCGAGGTGCGCATGAGCGACGCACAAACTCTGCTCCAAATGGAGCGACACCTCTGGACAAAGGACCCAATGGACGGTACCTCTATGTTCCTTTCCAACTCCGGGAACAGAGGAGGTTGATACCTGAACTGAGCCTCGAATGGCGAGAGCCCCATGGACGCATTAGGCAGCATGTTATGCGCGTATTCTGCCCACGCGAGGTGACGGCTCCATGACGTGGGATTGGCCACGGCCAGACAACGGAGAGTACTTTCTAGTGTCTGATTGGTGCGTTCAGTTTGTCTGTTAGTCTCCAGGTGAAATCCCGAAGAAAGACTAACAGACGCCCCCAGCTGAGAGCAAAAAGAACGCCAAAACCGTGCGGCAAACTGGGGTCCACGATCAGACACAACATCCTGGGGCAGGCCCTGCACTCTAAACACATGGTCAATCATCAACCGTGCGGTTTCTGGCGCTGATGGCAACTTGGCTAGAGCGATAAAATGCTCCGCCTTGGAAAACCTACCCACGACCACCAGGATAGCAGTTTTGCCATTAGAGGTAGGCAAACCAGTAACAAAATCCAAGGCGACATGGCTCCAAGGACGCTTAGGGATGGGTAAAGGGTGCAGAAGCCCAGAGGGTGGGAGCTGTGAACTCTTATTATGGGCGCAGACTGCGCAAGCCAAAACGAACTCCTGCACATCCCTCTCCATACCAGGCTACCAAAACCGCCTGGACAGGAAATCCTTTGTCCGATGGACACCAGGATAGCCCGTAATGCGGAAGGGATGACCCCATTGAAGGACCTGACTCCGTACCCTGGAGGGCACAAATAGCCAATTGGGAGGTCCCCCACCCGAATCCGGGTTCAGTCACTGGGCCTCTAGCACACGGGACTCAATGTCCCACGTGACTGGGGCCACTATTTGAGCAGTGGGAACAATTGGCTCAGGAGGACGGTCATCCTCGGATCGGTCAAACATCCGCGAAAGCGCATCAGGTTTTACGTTCTTGGATCCCGGTCGGTAAGTTCACAAAAAAAATTATCTCGAGCCAATGTCGCCAATTTCACCGCCAAAAGTTCCTGGTCCCCTACATCATAACGAGAGAAATAGGCGCACGCTGAGATAAAATAGCCCCTACCCCCAACTCAGATGCATCAACCTCCACCACAAAGGGGAGGGACGGGTTGGGAGTGATCAGGATAGGCTCAAAGCTAATCTCTTTTTACGCTCTGTGAAAGCTGCCTCAGCCCTAGGATTCCAATGGAACCATGACGGTGCCGTTTTTTTCTTTGTCAGCGCAGTGATAGGTGCAACCACTGCACTAAAATAGCGAATGAATCGCCGATAAAAATTCTCAGGAGCGGCCTCTGGGAGGGCCGCCAATTGCCGCTCCTTCAAAGCACCGGCCATACTCGGATCTGCCAGGACCAGGGTGAACAGACGTTTTCATTGGTAGATCAGATCTTGTTATCCAATGCAGAGAATTATTCTTTGAGGGTATGAAGCATTTTTGATGATGAAATTGACAGAAAAAAGAAGAAGATGAAGAAGATTGCAGAAATAACTCAAGTTTGAGGCTTTATTGTGTGGATATATGAAGTTGTACCTGAATTCTGTGTGTGTACATGAGGCCAGAAAGTACAGAAGTTATGTATTTAAGGGCTGAGAGTCTGTGGTCATTGTGGTTATTTCTGTAAGAAACCCTGAAAAGTGGCAAACTCTCTGTGCTGTATAGGTACGGGGCATGTCCCACCAAGCCATAACTTGGCGGACGGCATACCTGCCATCCCAATTTCCCTAAGGATATAATTATCAACTATAGCTGCACTTCAATATATAAGAAAATGTGTCTGCCCCACAATGTATAGATACCTGTATATAAAAACTGTGGGGCACACACTTTCTTTATGTGAGTTGGGTGAGGTCGTTGGCCATTTCCTATGATGATCTTGTTCCATATTGGACCATCAGAAAGGCTGCAGACACAGACTAATATAAGAGTGGATCAATCTTCAGGACAGCTGTCACTTTTTATTAATGAGGCAGAGAGAATGGCAGCCCTGCGCTTTGGGATGACAGGACAGGGCCTGGGGGTAAAGGACGGGACGGGCAGGGGGAGACAGAGGGGGGTGAGGAGGTTTGGCAGTGGCAGCTGTGGAACAATGAGAGGAGAAGACTATCTGGGACTCCCGAGGCAAAATAGCCGCCTCTTACCCCTCTGCTGCGGCAGCCCCTCCTCCAGCCGCAGTGAGATTGGGCCTCCACCCCTGTAACACACCCATCACCATAACACACTCATCCCTGTAATGCACAGTTCCACACACTCTCACCCATCAATGCACTCTATATTGTACCACACCCTCCCACCCATCACCATAACACACTCATCCCTATGCACTCTATACCATACCAGACAATCACACCTATCTTCATAATACACTCACCCCTGTAATACGCTCTCTACTCTACCACACACCCACACTCATCATCACCATAACACACTCATCCATGTAATGCATTCTATACCGTACCAGACTATCACACCCATCACCATAACACACTCATCCATGTACTACACTCTATATACCATACCACACAGTCACACCTATCACCACAACACACTCCTCCCTGTAATGCACTCTATAATGTACCATACGCAATCACTCATCCCTCTAATGCACTTTATAGTGTACAACACACTCACACCCATCACCAAAACACACTCACCCCTGTAATGCACTCTATGTCAAACACACTCATCCCTGTAATGCACTCTATACCATACCACACACCCATTCCTATCACCAAAACACACTCATCCCTGTAATGCACTCTATGCCAAACACACTCATCCCTGTAATGCACTCTATACCATACCACACACTCATTCCTATCACCAAAACACACTCATCCCTGTAATGCACTTCACTCTATACTGTACTACACAATCACACCCATCAGCATAACACACTCCTCCCTCTAATACACTCTATACCAGGGGTCGGCAAGTACATTTTTCCTCTGGCCATTTTTTTTTAGCAGATGTTCGGCGGGCCAGATCAAGTACAATAACTTTGTTGAATGCAAATTGTCCACAAAATATAAACCCCCCTGACAAGTGTGCCCTAACATTAATGAATGGCCCTAATATTAGAACATCTCACCTTGATTACCCTGCATTACCTAATGCGATAACCCATCTCACTTTTTTCAAACCAACTTTTAGGCTACCGTAGCCCACGTCGCAAATTGGTAGAAAATATAGGCTACCTAACAGGGGACTAACCTATGCTACCCTACAGCTGAAAAATGTCTGTTTACAAAATCATGTAAACAAAACAAAAATTTAACCAGCTAACTAGCCAATTGTAACTATTGCTTGCTAACAACAGAAAACGGTGCTCTCAAAGTCAGAAACAAAAGGTTGACAATGAAAATGGCAATGAGGAACAGAAAGGAAAATATGTGTTACCAATGTTCGTTATAGCTAGACCTGTGTGTCATATTATAGGCTATGTAATGAAACGGTCTGTCTGCAAAAAATTCAATGTGAGTCGTCACTTTAAAACAAAGCATGTAACTTCAATGTTTCATATCCACCACTATCAGAGGCCTGCCACAAAAAGATTGAAGCATTTTGATCTGGCTACGCTCAGACAAGCAAAATTCTCGTCCGTGGCATAAGCTAACAAGAGAAAGCGAAAAATGGCACATTAGAGACCATTAAAACATGCGCATGATAGGGCTGGAGCGATTTTTTAAGGGTAATTCCACCCATAAACAACATTAACCTTATTAAACAGATCAAGGCGCAACTAATTAAGTCTTTCTTTGTGGCTGGCCAAAAAAAAATCTGTAGAGTTATTTGAGTGTATTCGTTTTTGCCATATACCTCTACCACGTTTTTGAAAGACTGTCTGTTCAGTTTTGAAGTGGGCCAGTAAATTACATAGCAAGTAGGCGGAGCCAGCGAGGGAAGAATTGCTGCCTGCATCTCACTGTTCTGAATAGGGACAGGACACATCGTAGATCAAGCTAGCTATCATTGCTGTTTTATTATAATGTCATAAAATTACACTGATAGGCTATGTTATCTCCTAAAGATGTTTTTGCAAACTTAACCAAACAGGACTCCAGTGCTGTCGGTTACAGAGTAGAGCTCCTCCGGTAACTTATTCCCTGATTCCCTGTAACCTAGGCATACATCTTCCTCTGCCTTATTGAATCACCTTGTAAGGAACCATGTCATCTAATGTTACATTATGATCCATGACCATTAAGTAGACTAACTAATATAGATTAGCTAGCTGACCATAATTGAACGGTTTCGCTTTGAGCATTCGATTACAGAAGCAATGTTTTTTTTCTTGGCTAGTGTGTTAGCTGTCGTTAGCAACAGGTTTCTTGGCATAAAACAAATTGGTCTTTAAATATTTTTGCCATGGAGAAGGTTATAGTAGCTAACCTTGCATTCATTAATGGAAGGAGGTTGGATATCGGGGTGATAAATGCGTTTCCATGTTTTTACCGACATCAATGCATTCGAGTTGCACTGGGAAAGTTTTGGCTTTGCTAGCAAACATAGCTAAAACGGCTAACAACAATGACGTTTTAACTTTTAATTGTATATGTTTAATATTCTGTATCGACATGGAACCGGGGTGCGTATCCTAGCTGTTACAGACTTCTGGCTAGGCTGGCTAATGTTTTCACGATACGAAACGTAGATAAATGAAGGGCCATATTTCCCATGTTTTTCTGGAGACTGAGCTAATGATGGTGGTATTTTCTCAGTGTAACTGTTACATTAGTGGTTAACTTGCCAGCAAGTTACGTGGCCTCTCTGATCTCTAAGAAATGCTGCAGTACAGGCAGTACACTAGCAGTAAAATGCCCAGCCGCTTGGCCTCCGCTTCTGTAATGCCATTTAGTGGGCGTGGCAACCTGTTGTGTGAACCGGTAAGCTTCTACTTGGCTGTTTTAGTTCATTCTAAGGCAAGTACCTGATACATGCACAGTAGTTTGGGGCTATATCTGCTCTCACTACAGGTAGAGAGTTGGCTGAGAGCTCATTTTAATCAAGAGGAGAGCTCCTTTTCTACAAACCAAAAACTATTTTTAAAGGGCCACTTCAGGCCCCTGGCCTGCCAGTTGCCAATCCCTGCTCTATACTGTACCCCACACAAACACTAATCCCTGTAATGCAAGTTATACTGTACCAGACACTCACACTCATCACCATTCCACACCCATCCCTGTAATACACTATATCGTACCACACACTCACACCTAGTATCACCATAGCACACTCTCTATACTGTGCCACACATTCACACTCATCACCAAAACACACTCATTCATGTAATGCACTATCTGTAGTATTCTATACTATAGTTTATAGTTTATTTGTTTATTTCGGCATGTGTATAGTCACATTGCATCACATTTCTGAAATATGCATTTAACAAATACATTTCCTGCCGAAAAGGGATACGGGAAAAAAGCAGACTGCTTATCTTATACTACACATTCACAATCAGCAGAAAGGTATTTTGGCAAAATAAACCGAATAGGACTCAAGTGCTGTCCTTATGGAGTCACAGAGTGGACAAATGATCCAAAACATTATTGTAACTCATTCCCACTGATAGGTCATTATTTAAATTCACCAACAGGGCATAGACCACCGTGGCACATCCGGGTACTTTATGGTTCATGCTCCTTATTTGGGGGAAACCGGGACGCACTGGGATTGTGCTGAGACACAACCAAAAAATCCCTGTATAAATAAAAAAGACAAATATAAATAGATATTCTTTATAATATATACATGTATAAGTAAAATGTGCACTTCACTACCCAGAGATATAATGTTAAATTTGATTTGATTGGTCTGCCAGCATACCCCTTCAGTCTTCTAGCGGAATAAACATCAACTTTTCCTTGCCTCTCAATATTAATTGCGGTATTGAAAGCCTAAAGTAGTTATGTCTTAAACTACACATTTATTTGCTACATATTGCGGAGAAATCCGTTGGATGTTGCTGACAAAAAACATCTAAAATTACTTTTTGTTCTAAATTCAGGTTACCATAAACTGACAGTTTAAACCCTGTACTTTATGAAAAACAACTGTGGCAGGTAGGACTTTAGGACCATGCAGGAAGACTTGCTGGCAGGTGAAGAGAACCGCATTGATAGAGTTCATATGAGGTAGGAGGAGCCAAAAGCAAGGAGATTCTTTAAGCACTAGGCCACTAGGACGGGAAACCCCGTAGTTAAGGGAAGGAGACAAGACAGGGAAACACACACACCAAGGCTACTAACCGGCTCACTGTCACACTGTCAATGAGTAGAAGCGCAAACGCCAGGTTTTTCAGTAAGAAAACCAAACAAGGCGAATGGAAACAAAGCACTAGGCTCCCATACTTCTACGAGCTAAGCGACTAAAGAACGAGCCAGAAATAACAAATGCCCTGTCTCGGTAACGAGACGCATAAGAACAGGCAAGTAGCATAATGGCACAAATAACACACACCAAACGTACCGAAGCTACTAACCAGCTCACTGTCACACGCCAATGAGTAGAAGCGCAAACTCCAGGTTTTTCAGTAAGAAAACCAAACCAGGAGAATGGAAACAAAGCACTAGGCTCCCATACTTCTACGAGCTAAGTGACTAAAGAACGAGCCAGAAATAACAAACGCCCTGTCTCGATAACGAGACGCATAAGAAGAGGCGAGTAGCATAATGGCACAAATAACACACCAAACGTACCGAAGCTACTAACCAGCTCACGGTCACACGCCAATGAGTAGAAGCGCAAACGCCAGGTTCTTCATTAAGAAAACCAAACCAGGCAAATGGAAACAAAGCACTAGGCTCTCATACTTCTACGAGCTAAGTGACTAAAGAACGAGCCAGAAATAACAAACGCCCTGTCTCGGTAACGAGATGCATAAGAACAGGCGAGTAGCGTAATGGCACAAACAAAACACACAGCCAATAAACACGGCAAAATACGAAATAGTATACGAGAAGGCGAAAGGAACAGATATATCATTCCATGGCTACTTTCATAGGCTCGCAGTCACATGCAAAAACTAGGAAGCAGGAACAGACAAGAGCCAGGGGAGAGGAATCCGGATAATTACATGCACATAGGCACATACGCCAGGAGGGGAAAGTCCGGATAACTATATCTACATAGGCCCGTACGCCAGAGAGGAGAAGAGTCCAGATAATTACATGCACATACAGTAGGCACGTACGCCAGGAGGGGAAAGTCCGGATAACTATATCCACATAGGCAAGTCCCGCATTACTCCAGAAAACGTAAAGGGGTAAAAGCCCGATCTCCCAGGAGAGAGAAACATTTTACAGGCGAGCCGACGGAGCACCATCGTCCCATAACTTTACTAGCAAAAATGACCACACAAGCTTAGTAGAAAATACACGCCCTAGCCTCTCAATAAATGGAGATGTAACGAGGCGAAATGGAACAGAAAACTAACGTTCCAAGGCTACTTTCAGAGACTCGCAGTCACACACAAACATGTCCACAAAATCGTCCAGTCTCCCTATGGGAAGACATGTACCGAAGGGCGAACAGAACTACAGTTCCGAACAAAATCGCCAAAAAGCTCCATGTACGGAGACCGGTACAGAAGGACACACAGGACAGCTGGACCGGAATTACCGGCTAACGCAAGCTCAATCGAAAATACACGCCCTGCCTCTAAGAATAAATAAAGCCCTAAAGTCAGTATGATAAAACGCCCTGTCTCTTAGTAAGAAACTACCATACAAATACACACAAACAAAGACTCCTCTACCTTTCACGGAAGACAGCAGACAGAGAGAGGAGAAAGAGACAGAAAAGGGCAAACGACCTAGGCAGACAAACAAAGGCAAGACCAGAAAGCGGAGACTGAAACGAGCACACAAAAAAGGAATTCAACCTGAAAGCTCAAAGCACAAAGGCAAGTCCCGCAAAAGCACAATGGAGCAAAACAGTCTCCTTAAAACCCTAGACCTAATCATACGACTAAACATTAAAAGGGCAAAATAATACCGCACACAAAAACTGTGTGCGGTATTACGCCAGACAATACGAAACAAACAATCACAATCAACAATCAATATCGAAGCCCAGAATGAAGGGAACATGGGCTTATATAGCTTACCGGCAAAACACGCACACCTGTGAGCGCTGACGAGATTTCTCCGCGAAAAGACGAAACGGAGCCAAAACGGAGCCAACGGAGCAGCGCCCACGTGTGGCGACCAAGAAACACGACCGCAAGGGAAAAGGTCATAAACCATGACAATAAGATGTTGCATTAGCGTTGACTAAGTAATATTGGTGACAATACTGGATGTTGTTAGCCTGATTCCAGACCCTGAATTGTATTATTGTTTTCTTTTTCTGGGGAGAAAACTAAAATGTAGAGGTCCAGATTGTGGCCCGATCGATACATCGGTCTGGATCAGGAAATCCACAGATAAAGCACAGATAAAGTCTCTTTAAATGTCAATAAAGAAAACCACATTCATGGACATGACAGCTATTTTGAATAATAGCCACACATAGAGGGTGCTACTAACTCACTTCACTAATATGGGGTATCAGAGCGTCTATCCCACTAAACTCTATAGTCCATCATTTATGAGACTGAAGAAGTTTTGTGAGTTTTGCAAGTGTGTTTTGGTGATGAAGAGTTGCATCACGTGTGACTGCACTGCACATTTGCGGTGAGTACAAAATTCTCCCAACTTTAACCCCTTCTCTAGCACCACATTTCTTGAACACAAGCCAGAAAATTAAATGGTTACTGTTTCTGAACCTCTTTGATCACAGGTATAATCCTGGTTACTTCTGTAAGGTAGCCCTTAGGAGTTTGTTTTCCAAGTCAGAATTACTGTAAATATTACTGACACAAAGTGACTGAAGCTCAAACACATTGGAAGTGGAAGTTTTTTCTCGCCTAAAATATTTTTTTTAGCCTGGATAAGGATACCAACTTTACAGTCATTTGTGTCGTCTGGGGATTGCTAGAGCCTGTTTTGTGTCATACAAAATAAGTAACCGTTCTTGGCTTACTTCACTTCTTTGGCGGTGGCTCTAACCCACCTCACAAGAAATTCCACCTCCCGTTTCGTCTGGTCCCCAGAAGCAGAGACTGCCTTTGCTGAGCTAAAGTGGCATTTCACTACAGCCCTGGTGCTCATCCAACCTGATCCCTCTCTGCCCTTCACAGTGGAGGTGGACACCTCGGATGAGGGGGTAGGAGTTATCTTACGCCAGAGTTTCCCCAAGGACCAAAAGATCCACCTGCGCGCTTTTTCTCTTGGCAATTGAGCCCAGCCAAGAGAAATTATGACATTGGCAACTTGCCTTAGAAAAATGGAGGCACTGGGTAGAGGGTGTGGAACAGCCGTTTGTGGTACTGACTGAACACAAAAACTTCGAGTGCATACAAGATGCCAAGCGGCTCAATTCCCACCAGGCCGGGTTGGCACTGTTTTCTAATTGTTTTAACTTTGTCATTTCTTATTGTCCAGGAACGAACAACACTGAACCCGATGTGAAAAACACTAACCACTCGATTTTCAGTTCAATCCTTCTGAAAAGGACAAATGCCCTGAACCATTGTAACCAGCTGTCTCATCATAGCACCTGTCTCCTGGGGGATCGAGTCGGTGGTGAGAGAGGCACAGCAGACGGGTCGCTGCTTACGGGTCACCCTGGTGCCCACGCACTTAAAATTTTTTAAGGGGTATATTTTGGTGGTCCACCATGGACTCTGAGTGTGGCTATCTACCCGATCTCCCCCTCCAGGTAGAGTCCTGGTAATTGGCCCCTAGGTTCATCGGGCCATTCAAGGTGGAGGGACGCATCAATCTGCCTACTGCCAGCGTCTGCCGTGGTCCGTGTGAGTTCATCCCACGTTCCACGTGTCCAGGCTCAAGCCAGTCGTCCCCTGTCCCACTGGGAGGGGCACGGTCCAGAGGAATGGTCCTGGATTCCTGCACGGGACATGTTGGACACAGAGGTCATTAAGGAACTTGACCAACATCATCTTCAGTATCTGGAGGAACGTTTAGAGCCGTTAATTATAAGGGGGTTCCTCTAACAGTTCCAGTTTCTGGCCGCCAGCTCCCCAGTTGGAGAGTTTTTTTCTTTTGTGTCCGTGTTGTCATTATTGTATTATTGGGTTAATCGTCACATGTACCCGTGTATCGTTAGTTATTTTTGTTCACCTGTTTGTCTGTGTGATTTAGTCATTATGTTATTAGTTAATGCTTGTTCAGTTGTTCCATTACTTCATTTGACTTGTCATTTGTTTGTCAATGTATTTAAGTTCCTTATCCACCTTTAGTTTTCACTTGGTCTTCGTGTTTATGTACACACCTTACCAGCCTCTCTTGTCTCATAGTCCGACTCTGTTCTTTTGCCTCTTGCGTTAGCAATGCATCGTGTTCCCTACGATTTGTTTTGGTCTTGTCTCAAGTTCCGAGTAAAGTCTTGTCGACTTATTACTTAATCTACATCTTCTGAGTGTTCTTCTGCTACTGAGTACTGATTCTTGTACATCGTGACCCCGAGATGCATTCGGACCCTGGCCGATGGATCACTCGGAACAAAAATAGCTGGTGAGCTTGATACCACCGGGTGATTCTGTGGAGCCATTGGAAGGGGACATGATCAGAAGATAAAGGACTTTCCCAGGAGGTAGTACTGGAGAGTCAGAACAGCCCATTTTATAGTGAGACATTCCATTTAAATGGTACTGTACTGACTCTCCCTGGGGATGAGCTTGCTGCAGCTGAGTACTCCGCAACAACCCACCCGTCCCTTATCCGAGGCGTCCGTCTGTAGGAGAAACAGCAGAGAAATCAGGACTAATCAACAGGGGAGCACCACATTTTAAGTTTCACTAATGCCGTCTGGCACTGCTCCGTCCACTGCGCCAGATCAGGGGCTCGTTTTGATGAAGAGAAACAACGGCAATAAAAAATATAACAAAGATGTATTTGCCAAATAACCTATTCTTTATAGTTATGCCATGGCACTGGTAATTATTATTTGTTCTAGTGATAGATAGATCTGTACGGGTGACATCTAACTACAATGCCCAGTGGGGTATGTATGTGGTGTTCTAGGTCTGTCCTTCCTGGTGAGAACACATTAGCAAATTATTGCTGCAGCAGAGCTACCTCTGCATGCTGCACCGGAGTCAGATGGCTGTCAATTGCAACCAGGTAAACTTTGTTTATACTCTGAATTTCCAGTCCCAACTCATCTGAATGTCCAATGTAGCTAGCAAGGCAGGGTCTACCTCCTACCACAGTTTTATCAGATTGAGGTGGTAGATCTGACATGCCCCTCCCCTATCAAAATTAATGACCTCATAATGTACATTCCCTATACTGTGTGACCTTAAAAGGTCCTCACCACTAGGCTGGATGCTGTAAGGATGCTGATGACTGGAGTAAAATGGGGATTTTGTCCCGGGTTAAATGTCCGTAGTTACATTGAGGTTAAATTGAGCTCCCCTGTTGTATTGCTGGCTCTGTCGTTCTTGGGCCTGGAGCAAAAGCTCATGTGCAATTTTACCTGATGAATGTAGCTTTGCTCGCATGTGCAAAATATATTGAATTTAATTTTTACTTTGGCTTGGACCCTCCTACCAAATGTTTTTTAAAACTCTATAGGCTTTGGCCCCCTAGTGGTGGGACGCATGCGCCCCAATTTTTTATAGTGTTCATATTTCTCTTAAATTCTAAATTATAACGTTAATAAAACACGGAACTTTCGACGCAAAATTGTTAAAAACAGTCACAGCCTGCGAACACATTCGTTTATATGCTTATCAGCTCTCAGGTTACACTACAGAGCCATAAAGCAGCAGGGTGCTAATAGCCCAACCCACTTTTTTTATTTGTTTACAGCCTTCACCTCGCCGCAGTCACAGGCAATAAAATGCGTATCATAAAATCTCTTGGTACCATTTCAACACGCTAAAAAATCAAGATCCGATTCAGGAACAATTGTATATTATTGAAAAGTTGTATAAATAAACATTAGGTGTTTTTTTCCCGTGCTCACTTCAGTATGCATACAACCGATATACTTCCGGTTTTGTATAAATACATTTTATTTTCTACAAATTCTCTTGATAAACATGTTTAAGCAACCAAATACGATACCTGGTTATGCAGTTATAACCCTTTTCTGAAGAATCCTCAACGTTTTTTCGTAACCCATTTATCCATTATCCAGGAAAGTCTCAATTTCCACAGTGCGTACCCTTCGCTTTTGCGTTTGTACTACGTTACTACCGTTGCGTAAAAGCATTACTAGACTGCTACAGGAATGATCTAACGTAAAACACGTAGATTATCTTCTACGGGGGTTCCTGCCCTTTCAAACGAAGTAAAATATGTCATATTCAAGCGACTGTGAACGGCGCTGTATCCACGCGTAACGACAGCCCATAGGGCAATCGGCTGTGCGCTCCTGACTGTCGACAGCATCAGATGACGCCTGTGGCCATTTTGACTGAGTTTATCCTGGAAGGGATGGGCTGGATTGCTGTTACAATTACGTTTTTAGTCTATCCAGATGTATTTAGCAATGTTTGGCTTTTTTGTGAGCTGAAAAAACGTCACAGACCAGTCTTTCTCTGTACGCAGACACGGGCAGCTGTATGATGCAATTGCGCTGGTGATGTCTTTGCTGCTTCAAAGTTTACGATTATTTTATACATTTATACGCGAACGTGGCAATCAACGGTGGAAAGAAGAGCGCTTATTTCACGGTTGCTCAGCTTTTGGAGGTGAAGAAGTGTCCCAGAGGCGAAGAAGTCTGTGTTCTGGCAGAGCAATGACTCTGGCATGGACCCGTGCCTGGACATGTAAGTGTTTTTAAAAATATATAATACAAATTATTATTATTATTATTGTTATTATCATCATCATAATCATCAACAGTATGGAGCGCTATTATCTAGAGTATTTTTAGTTTGGTGATAAATGGATTCTTGCAGGTTAGTTGATTCCATAGTTCGCTAGTTAGCTTCTATGGTGTCACAGGCTGGTAAGGAGCGCCTGCTGTTTGTTTGTTTTCTAGCGTTCATTCGCAGTTTCTTTGTGCAGCAACCAACACAAGGGCTAGTTGTTGAATTTACGCATGAAACGACATCCATTCTCAGTACTTTATTTCACGGTTCAGTCAAGACATTACAGTATTATAATAATGTAATTTAGTTTGTGCAAGCTGACAAACTAATTCATAAATCCTAGTTAGCTACGATTGCTAATTATGTTGGAGCTAATATCAGACGTACTGTGGATGTAAGATTTTTTAATGTATATATATATATAATATATATATGTGTGTGTATATATATATTTTTTTTTTTAATAAAATACTTTTTTTTCCCACTTAATTGTAATACTTGCCATATGTCTTTTTGAGATAATTTGTGTTCTCATTTTTTAGTGATTCTACTTAGTAATGTACTTGAATCTGTCTTTTTCAGGGAGGACAGTGAAGACACCCCTCCCCCACCTGACACCTCTGTCGTAGGAGGTGGTAACAGACAGGTTTGCCAAATAGTGATGTATAATTCATTACTTTTGCTGTAAAAAGTCAAGTTGAAGGCTTGTTATAGATAAACCTGTTATTCTGCTGGCTTATGGGGCTCTGGCAAATCTAACTTTGAAGTACAGTGCCATTTTAAATGTAAAGCAGATTGGTTGGATAACATTAGGGTAAGTAATCCTTTTCGGAGAGGTAATTTGGGCACTTTTGGGCACGCTTTGTAAGAGAATACCCTCATACACATAAACACAAAACATGTGTAGGTTAATTTTCTTCACATTCTGTATTACAAAAAATGTTTTAAAAGAAAAATAAAGTTTTCTGATGATTGACATGCCTAGACAGAAAGATATGCACATGTTTTATATTTGGCGACGTTTGGAAACGTTTTGGGACACCCGGGCCCCGTTTTGGTAAAAATACCAATGCATAAGGAAAGCCTGTAGATATCTTTACCAAATTGTATACCCAAGTGGACAACATATTACTGCACTAGTATAAACAATTCTGGCTTTCTCCAGTACTTTGAAGTTGAGATATTCAGTGATAAACTATAAAAACACAAGGCGTTTTGTACTTTTTTTTGTATTCTTATGTGTATTTTGTATAAACTGCAGTGTTTCCCCTACCATTATCTTGGCCGGGCGGCCCGCCCGGCCAAACTCACGCCCGGCTTGGACAAGAGGGAAAATAAATAATTTTAATGGAAAAAAATAAAATAAAATAATATTATTCTTTTTTTTTTAAATATAATCTTTTTTTAATTTTTTTTATGTAGCTGCAATATTTCCCTTACCGCAGAATGCGGGAATGATCAAAATAGCATCTGGAAAAACCCTTGCCAAAACGGTTTCCCGTTAGGCCTAATTAAAATTTTCAATGGCAGCCCTGATATTATGAGGGTGTAATTATAGTTTCCGCCTCTACGCAAAATGGCGCACTTTCACCGCCCGGCCTGAAAAAAAATCTAGGGGAAACACTGAACTGTATGTGACCACTTTGACATACATTTATTCTGTTCCACATTTCTGAATGGTACAAGCCTCTTCTTTCATTGAAACTTTCAACCATGGATGTGCAGTGAATAGTTTTTGAGATATTGGCACTTAATTGACACTAGTAAAAACTAGGCGAAAATTGGGCCAAATGGGCCAAAGTAAATAGGGTTAACAGGTCCAAAATGCCATGGAACATTCGCCTGTAGAATAATTCAAAGGGGTAAAACCCCTGGTGGCTTAGGGAACCACTCACACAGCAAACCAAAGGGGATCAATTAATTTATCCCAATTTTGAATATCCGTGGAGACAAACTTACAAATCATTGTCTTCAGCACCTTATTGACTTGCTCTACCAGCTCATCGGTTTGAGGGTGGC
The DNA here is from genome assembly GCA_029718625.1 of Synaphobranchus kaupii. Taxonomy (NCBI): domain Eukaryota; kingdom Metazoa; phylum Chordata; class Actinopteri; order Anguilliformes; family Synaphobranchidae; genus Synaphobranchus; species Synaphobranchus kaupii. The sequence continues at coordinate 59,020,206 of CM056383.1, read as the reverse complement.
AAACGCTAGTCCAAATAGCCCTGACATCCAACAATTTGTATAGTTCCTTTAGTGTCCATGACAGAACCATGGTGCCGTGATCTGTGAGAATCATTTTCAGGATTCCCACATGGGAGAAAAAATTAAATAGCACCTCCTCAATAGTCTTAGCCGATATATTGTGAGGGGCACTGGCAACTCGACTCAGCGTCTCATCCTGAGACTGCTCAAGGGCGAAGTCAATCATTCTGGAGAGTAGGGTAAGGCAATCCATCTCCACCACTGAACCTGTGACAGACATTTCTGCCACAGCAGGTACAGGGGTGCGGCTAATAGATGGCCCCTCCCCTCGATCACCGTCATCCGTGACTGGGAATATGGTAAGTGATGTTAACCTCCATCAAGGGGCAGTCCTTTCAGAATGCCCCTCACATCCACAACACCGGAGCCAGTCGGAGGTCCCTTTGGGGAGGCCCATGACAAACTGCTGCAGTTCCACCTACACAATGTCATCTGGAGTGTGCCATTCCTGTTGCAGCCAGTACCGGTAGGAGTCAAGGAGCTGCTGCGCATATGCGAAGGGCCAAATGACTGCCATGAATGTGAGTTCACTTCAGATTCTTACGGGGAACCTCAGGCTTCAATCACACTCATTCTCAGATAGTAGCCAAGAGCATTGGGTAATTTGCCATGGCACCAGCCGGTATGTTGCGAGCAGCGAGTTGCACCTCTCCCGAAAGCAGTGGTAGGAGGCACCATGCCCATTCTTCTACTAGCCAGTTGCATGCCATTGCCATCCTCTCAGATAGTTCCACTAATGCCTCCGGGTTGTCCTCCAGTCCCATCTTTTGTGGCCTGATGTTTGCTAGGAGGGGGTTCAGAGTGGGACTTGTTGCTCTAGTTTTCAGCAGCTCCATCAGGATGGCCCAATCTGCAACCTGTGATGCTGTCCCGTATTCCAGCATCCATTGTTGGTATTCTCGCAGGCTACAGAGAGCTTGATGTTGCGACTCCTGCATCTGCATGTGCTGTGTCACCATTTTCAGTAGTGGAGATGACTCCATCGTGGGAGTGACAATTCTGTCCCGGGTTTTGGCACCAAATTGTCACATGTTGGGTGACACTCTTGGGTGGGACACAACATCAAGACACAGGTGGATGCAGCAATTCCGGATTTCACTGGTGTTTATTTGAGAGAGCGAGTTCTTAACAAAATAACAGACGCAAATCTTCACCGATCACCCTCACAGGATCCTGACCAAAATAATGAACTAAAATAACAAAGACAAAATAAACCAGAACACAAACAGAAGCTTTTCAGAAAGGTTTTCTTGCTTTTGCTGCATTTTGTCTTGCTCTCACTCTGCAGCAGGGATTTCCAAGTCTCAGACACCCACTGTGCAAAGAAGCACACTTTTTAGCCCTAGGCTCATTAATTAATGCCACCCAGGTGTGTGCCTACTTACCAGTATTTACTTAACAACTTAACCAGTATTAACCTGATTCCCTCTGTTGGACGGAGCCCTGCCAATACCCTCTACATTGTACCATACAATCTATACTGTAACACACTATACTATACTGCACATTCACACTCTTCGCCATAACACACAAGGGGCCCTATCTTACACCTGGTGCTAACCCAAACACAAGTGTTTTTGCTAGTTTCAGACTGGCTCAGGTGTCATTTTAGCCCCCACTGCTCACGTTCTTTAACTAGCAAATGAACTTGCGCCCATAGCAAGTGAACTGTGCAGGTTGGTCTTAAGATGAGGTGTGGCCAGGATAATGTTTGGCATATTGCGATCTTGAGCCAGCAGAAAGCGCTTGTGCTAAAACCACCACAAACCTGGTCTTAAGTTAAGTCGCAGTTATTTCTATGTTATTGTAACAGAGCAATATAAGTGCGTCTACATAGGCATGTTCACAACACGTGTACTTCCTGTGTTACACACAGGGGCGCACACAAGCATGCATTCAAGATAGGGATTAATATTTTTCCCAATAATGAAAATATTCTCTCCCACAATAGATGCAAAGCATTAACCTACCAGTAAAAACAAGTTGGTCGTATTTCCATAGGAAGGATATTATAAAACAAGAGAAGTATGTGTGAACCTACCTGACAGCTTTAGTGTATTTAGTGTCATCATTAAGCCAATATAATGCTATTTATGTTATTATGAGAATGCACGTGATATGAACTTCGGATGAAGCTTGAACTTCAATACGCTAGCTGAAATGCATTGCCTATGATCTGACTGCTGTGAGAACATGTAATTGATGTTTGACAATGCTTCATTGTACAATCAAACAAAATTTGTTAAACAAGCAGGCTAATTTGGCATTTTGTAAGGTGAGACAGAAGCCATATTCTGTTGTTCTCAGCAGTTACAGGTGCTTTTTAACTAAATTAAACTGCATATATTTCGTAAAATAACAGCACTGTCGGGAATTACTGGCAACCTGTGCCGGTGTTAAACCCTAATGTTTAAGATTATTATTGTGTATCTGAAAACACGTCATAACGGTTAGTCCGAATAATATTGATCCTAATATTGATCCATATTTTCCTTGCGCACGAGCAGGTCTGTTTCCCGAGCTGCAAATCGCTTTTTTTGCAGTCTTATTAAATCTGCCAATATATAAGCAATCCGCCAAATGCTGGTAGCTTTTAAATGGAATGGGACATAACACACTGATTGGTTTATTGCATGTTATGCCCAAAACACACTAGAATTAATGAAGAGGTGAAGTTCAGCTCATTTGAACCTTGCGCCTTACTTTGCCCTCAAAATATGCGCCCTCTAACTAGAAAAAGTGGAGTTGGACATGCCCCAAATGCACTTGCTCCTTGCATTTTAAACCATGCACCAAGATAGAGCCCTAAGTCCTCTACACTAACTGTAACACTGTTGTAACACTAAACTGTACAACAGTCTCTCATCACTGTAACACACTCTAGACCAGGGGTGTGGGTCACGACCCCAAGTGGGGTCGCCTGATTTGAGGATGGGGTCGCATTAAATTATTTAGTTTTATTTTTGAAAATAAGAATAGAAAGTTATTTTGTCTCTTCCAAATATGTGAATGTACTACATGTTGAACATTTCAACAACCCAAATATAAAAATTTAATCATTACTTCATACATTTCAACCAATCACAGAATGCATCTACTCTGATTTATGTCATTTTCAACAGAGGCGTGCGTGCATACGTGTACGTGTCTTGGGTGTTGGGGTCGCGTACATTTGGGAGCATTAATTTGGGGTCGCATCAGAAAAAAGTTTGGGAACCCCTGCTCTCTAGACTGAGCACACACTCACACTCATCACCGTAACACACTCTGTCGTATACCATAAATACCACTATAACACACTACACTGTACACAGTATTTTAAATAGTAAGAATCTATGTTATAATATTTGATTGTTCATTGTTGAATATTTCATAAGGATGTACAATCTTAGGAAGGTGGGAAAAATGGACAGTGAAGAAGCCAGCTAGAAATTACTGTAATATCTCCATTGTTTATGACTGTAATCAAATCAATTGTCAAATACTGTCACGCACAAGTTTTAGACCTGCAGATACTGTGCTGTGGGTGTGTTTTGCTTGTAGTTGGATTAGTTGCATGCTCACTGCTATTACAGTAACAAAGCTTTCAACCATAATCCCATCACCAATTTACTAACAGTACCGCTGACACACAAGGAAGCAAGCATAGTGCAAAATTGAATTTGAAATGCGCCTTACATGGAGCAAATGTTTGATATGTGTGAGGTACCTCCAAAATTTACAAATTACTGTCTGCTGAGTTATTCACATTTGAATAGCCGGTCTGGAGAAGGTAAAACAAACCATAGGCTCTTCTTTAAGAAACAAAAGGAAAGCAGACACATTAATAAACTCAGCGGTTGTGTACATGTGCACACCCCTATAGCTTTAATTTTAATTTTAATTGCTTCATAAAATATACATCACTATTCAACATCCCATTTGATGGTATAGCAGTTTTATTAGCCTGGTCAAACATAATTACAGATTAGTGGCAGTGGGAGAGTTAATTATAGGTGCCAGCTGCTTGTGCAGCCCTCTTAACATGGTGGATAATATCGATGCGTAGGCTGTGATTGCACGGTAAATGCACTCCTTTGTCTGGAACGAGCTGTGGGATGTCCCTCTAATTTCTTGTTTAAAAGGGGTGGACACGGTGAAATATGGACTGAGCTGAGGTGGGGTTGGGGGCAATGAAATAAACCCTGTGTTTCTTGAACTTGGGTCTGCTGGATTTTCCCTCAAAAAACCCCAAAAGCCACAGAAAAATGAAGCACCCTTGAGGTGTAAAATCCAGGTTCAGAAAGTAAAAGTCCTCCCCAGTATTGTGTTCCAATCACCTGGATTTACTAATTAGCACAATTCTTCAGACAGGAGGTAGATCTAATTGGTGGAATCAGCTGGTTCATGGGTGGAAGAAACACATGGCAGGACTTTCTGACCCCTGGATTTTTACACCTCTGGCTATATGTGCAGTGGGGTTGTGCTGAGATGCCACTGTCTATATGTGTATCTGTATATGTGTTCAACTGGTATTTAGCTCTGTAGTTCAAGTTCAACAAACAACATTTTTTATCTGTGTTTGGATGGAAAACTGGAAGTGGGCCTGGCTTAATCTGGAAGTTTTTAAAACTAGAGAACAAGAGAACTAGTTTTCTAACCTAATGACATTGGCATTGCAATCGGTGTGCTTTCCAAGCATCAGCCTCATCATTTAAAACTGACATTCAGTAATAAGACTGTTTTACAAAAAAAATACTAAACTAAACCAGGGGTTCCCAAACTGGTGTCTGAAAAGAAGGTGGGAGGGTGATAGGGGGGTGATATTTTTAGGAGGCCTAAAAAGTCATGTTAAATTCTCCATAAGAAGCATAACTCTTTTTTTTACATATGCTTTACAAACCTAAGCAGATTGTTGAAACTATGTAATTATGCTGAAACAGCATATTAGTGGTATATACTGCAGGCTATAAACATAAAGAAATGTAGCATTCGTTTTATGGTAAACTCTAGGGCCAGCAGGCCTCCTCAGAAGCATACACGCATGTCCATTAAACTCAATCTCTTCCAACAACAAGCGTAGAAAGAAACAGTTTTTCTGAAATGAAACAGAGTGACAATCCAGGAAATGAGAAAAAATGAAATCACGACGGAGAAATAAATAAGAACGCAGGGCTGTGTGCGACAACAGTGAAAAAACAATTAGTCTGCTTTTGATTCACTCGTGTCAGCCTGAAAGGAGGGAGAGATTTCTTGACAGCAAGGAGCGCTAGATAGATTTCCTATTTGCCTTTGTCATCTGTTTCTTGCATAAATTGGTTGGCAGACTGAAACACACACACACACACACACACACACCATCAATATGGCTTTTGTCCAACTCCATTGTGTGTGTGTGTGTGTGTGTGTGTGTGTGTGCGTGCGTGCGTGTGTGCGTGTGTGTTTTTAAAAGGTGCTTGTACTCCAGTGAACTAGTAGCCTACATACCTAATGTCCTGAGGAACCATGAATTGTGCTGAGAAACACAAACTTGCAGCACTGAAAACAAGCCAGGTTGGCTGCATATGAATAATTAGAAAAAAATAATTTGTGAAAATAATATATTTAAATATATATTTTCATTTTGTTTATCTGCCTCAATTTGTTGCATCGCAAAATGCAAACACCTGAGGAGGTGATGTGCTTGGTACCCAGGTGGCATGGATCAATGTAGGCTAACTGTACACAATGTAGGCTAACTTGTAGTACAGTTGTTTTAGATTGTGATGAATAACAACGTTGGTTGTACCAATATATTTACGCGACCTGCAAACTAAACTTTCCAACCTTTTACATAGGTTTATATCACATTTCTAGGCATACTTTTTGATGGAAACATAGCGTATAAAAGACGTATTTGCCAGCTGACAAAATTACGCGAACATAGCGTCTACCAACTTTCGGGGGAAAAACCTTACCTCAGCTGTTGTGAAACGTTGTGGTTTGGGGGTGGTAAAAAATGGAAAAACTACAGGACAACCTTTTCATGTGCCACAAACTTACATCTTGTGCTACCTAGGTAGGCTATAGAGCTCCGATCCACTCTCATAGAAAAGTCCAACTGTCTTACTGAATTATCTCTCAGACCACCAAAGGCTTCTGTAGGCCTATTCGTTTTGAGAAGAACCTGAGGTAAATTAAAAACCGATCTGTAAATCACGGCTCAGACAGAATGTACGAGACACTTGCTGTCGCATTGAACTTTGAGGAAATTTATTGCTGCGGGCCCTTAGTAGGCTACAGACGGTGACAACATGTCCAGAAGGGTGCTAAAGGACTTGAGATAAGCATTTATTTATTTATTTATTTATTTATTCACTGCAGTTATCCTGGAAACCTTTTTGAGGTAGGCTGCCATAAGAAAATGTTCTATGATAAGAACGGAGCGGTGGATACTTTATGTAGCCTACCAGAGTATGACACCACAACGGGAAAACATCACTGAAAATGAATACGGTTACCTATTGAAGAGAAAAAGCGCGCAACAGTGGGCCTGTAAAACTGTGGAGTGCGGGAAAATTACAGGGAAAATATGACAAATAAAAACATGTATACTCATAGAACTCTGAGAGGAAACGCTTCACAGCGCAGAGATGTTCACGGAAAAAAACACCATCCCTCTTTC